>JANAVB010024996.1:1317734-1565396 GCA_029216955.1 Iris pallida
TCCGAACTAAATTGGTACAACCGAATCGCCTACAAGTCAATAATCAATAATAATTAAATAATTAGATTATTTATAGGGTCATGTCACAACTTAGACTGGTTTTTCTAGTTAGGGCATCACTATGGCTCAGCCTTCCCTGGCATGGCTAATACACTATTCAAGGCACGCCATTGCACTATCCGTGCCATGAATCCTAGTCGTCTGGTACTTCAAAACTCAACCATGGCTAAAGTCATCTACCGTAATAATTAACTAATTAATTATTTATAAAATTCTAAAAATCACTATTTAAATCAAATAAAAAAAAAATTTCAAAATTTTTTCGGAAAGAGGAGTTACAAATCTACCCACCTTAAAATAATTTTGTCCTCGAAATTCTAACTCATAAATATTCCTAAAATTTAAAATAAATCCACTTTTACCTTGATCTCCTCAAATTTTAATTTCTCAAGATATCTTATACTTTCTTCTGGCCATTTTGTATCTACAAACCATCGAGGACTTCTACCCACCTTTGGTCATACTACTCCTCAAAACTAAAATCTTATAATATTCTAACTGGTTGCTACAATCCTACCAACAGATATCTAAGGCATATGGCATCTATAATCCCTCATATATCTATAAACAACCAAATATTCAATAATCTAAAAATATTATACTATAACTTAAGAGTTTCTGATAAATTCTAGACAACACGATCATTCGTCACCCCGGAATAGGAAGGGACGAGAATCAATAGTACGGAAAGGCAAGAGAGAATAATCGAGAACGAATACGAAGTTTCAAAGACGGTAGAGAAATTTCTAAGAGAATTTTTCAAGGCATAGTGGATTGAGATTTCTAAGGGTTTAGTCATATTCGCAGGCTCGTATCAGTACAGTTACGTAACCGATACGATATGCTCTGACCTGCATGGGCCACCAAAAAAACATGTCACGGCCCGCACCCGCTTCTCGGGCGCGAGCTCGTGAACAAGCCAGCTACGTATCGAGCGGACTCCAGCCCAACCCGAATACGTAAGCACTGTCTGGACTATGTAATGGGTCTAATCATGGCAAGACATCACTATATTCCAATGCACAATAAGAATATGAAACATGAATGAACAATTATGGGTCATGGTCTGCAGCCCATTAGCATATTGTCCGGTTAGACTCCAAGAATAATATGAGTCTATAAAATAAGCTAACAAGCAGAATATATCATGATATGGAATATAAAGCACGAAAGGAAAATAAAGAAATATTACAAGCAAATACCTGTATTCCTGCAGGTGTAATCACTACCATCATGATCCGTTAACTAACTCCATGTAATCAGCTACCTGAAGAGATCATCAGGTCCTCAGGGGACATAGCAAGATACATAAAACATGCCTATCTAACAGTTTATCATGCATAAAAATAACCAGGAACGAGACAGAAACTGACAAGTACTATGAACACGAATACAGGAAACACTATGCATAAATGAACTGTTAGAAGGGAACATGAACTCATGACAAGAAACCAATCGGATACTCAAACCCTCGCCCCTAGTGTGGACTCGTAGGTTTGAACAACTACTAACCCTCACCCCTAGTGTGGACTCGCAGGTTAGCTTCAATAATCATCCTCACCCCTAGTGTGGACTCGCAGGTGCGAACAAATGACTAACTAACCCTCGCCCCTAGTGTGGACTCGCAAGTTAGCTTCAAGAAATCACCCTTGCCCCTAGTGTGGACTCGCATGTGGAAATTCCAAAACAAGGTACAATAGTTCAGTCATGACTTACACATCCTACGACACAATATGACTCAGTCATGATACATGTGATGACACGAATCCGGTATAACTACAGTATCAAGTCATGAACGTTGATGACATACGAACAAGGCAAATAAACTAATATACATGGTATAAAGAAAAGCATATAAACCAAATTCAACCAGAGAAGCCCGATGATAACATATAAAGAGAAGGGCTATAAGCATGTAAATAAACTATAGAGGGAGGCAAGGTATACTTACCTGGTGGTAGCATGAAGAACCAACAATATACTGTCAACTAGTAAGCCATAAAGTCCAAATCTCACAACTGTCTCCGAAAGCTGAAATAGACATTACCAACATTTTTAGAATAGTCATATTAGCTAGGATTGTCTGTCCTTAATCCAATTCTGGACACATGGGCAAAACGATAATTTTGGGACAAAACGATGTCTGCCGTTGGACCCGCTTTGCATCGAAAAGTATGCCAGAGTCAATGGTCCCTAAAGTCGTCAAACTACACGTCTACGGATTTGTTTTGATGATACAAACCCAACCGTATGTCTAGAGTTGGATTCCGGCGGGCCGTGCACAAAATCGTCCTTTGAGTCGGATCGTGGGGCCCGCAAAACGGCGATCCGATCAACTATCTCAGAATTGGACCAAACTTGGCATACAAGACCAAAAAATGATACGGTCCTATTGGCGTAAGTTTCGTCTCGATCTGACGAACATGTACAAAGTAATTAGAAAATTTGCACAAAGGTCGATACGGTAAATTTTGACGGATACACATCAAATTCGTCGCGCACACGCGACCAATTTGAATTCCGTCAAAGCCCACACGTCTACGAAGCCAACATGCACCTTTCGATGCTTTTGGTTCCCGGCCACGTCGCCCGGTTTAGCGGGACGCATGTCGTATCGGAGAGTTTTCTAAGTTTTGAAAACAAGTTTTTGTCAAAGTTTGGGATCCGATTTCTCGGCACGTAGTCGATAAAATCAACTTCTGTAAATTGGGTTGCTGAGCCCTATAGGTTGTCTAGGACTTCCTTTAATTAGTTTTCTTGATTGCTCAATGGTTCGACCAGTTTTGGTCTTCCAATAGGGGGTCGGGGCTGCCCTGTTTGATATTCGTAAAATAGGTTTTTGCTCGACTTTGTGTCGAGTTATCAGACTATCTAGTTCGTATGAATTAAAACTAATTGAAGATAATCAAAGTTGTATATGTTGTGTTCATACCAGAGAAGATGGTTCATAAAATGATCGAGCGATCCAGCAGGAAATTCGTCGCGAAGTCGGCCCGATGCACAGCCGCTGCTGCTGCTTACACTGTTCCGCCTGCTGCCCGCACACGTTTCTCGACGGCTCCGGCCGTGCGCGACAGTGCTCCCAGCGGCGGGTGGCCGCCCAGGGGTTGGGGTGGTCGGCTTGGAGTCTAGTCGGGGTCTCTCTCTCTCTCTCTCGATAAATAGTGTAGTCTCGGTTGTGAAGGCTGAAGGAGTGGCGGTTCTTGTCGGGCTGGACTTGGCCTGGGGAGAGGCTTTGTTGGGGCTGGGCTGGGACTTCTCCACTGTTGGGCTTTTCCTTTTGTTTTGTTTTGTTTTTGTTTTTGTTTTTCTTTTATATAAGTATATATGTATCTAAGGGATGAGTACATATATATATATATATATATATATATATATATATATATATATATATATATATATATATATATATATATATATACACACAATGCATGTATACGATAATTAGTATATAGATATACATATTCAATACAACCTACTTAATATTCATATATATAAAATAATATATACTATAGTTTTTCAAGAGAAAATATTTATAATTATCCTATACTTATTTATGTATATATATATATATATATATATATATATATATATATATATATATATATATATATATATATATATATATAAATATATATATATATATATATATATATATATATATATATATATATATATATATATATATATACAACTATACGCACGTATATACATAAGTTCACACATCATATATATATATATATATATATATATATATATATATATATATATATATATACTCTCTTTAAATATATATATATATATATATATATATATATATATATATATATATATATAAAATAAATATATATATATATATATATATATATATATATATATATATATATATATATATATATATTTTTTTTTTATATATATATATATATATATATACTCTCTTTAGATAAATACAAGAAAATCTTATAAAAGTATTGTAAAAAGAAATTTCACATATACCTGGTTATAATATATGTTAATATATTACTAACATTCATAAAGATAAACTCTATTGATTTATAAATATTTATACAAAGCCTAATACGTACGTACCACTTATACACATAAAATTCCCAAAACTAAAATGTTATTCTAAGGAAGTCGTCATCTTATTTTCTAAGTAAAATATCATTTAAATAGAAATAACATATTTAATATATTTAAGCAATATGATAATAATATACTTTCTAGACCAAAACATAAATACTAATATAATAATAGTCAATATATACATCTGTATGAACGTCTCTGGACTCACTACTCGACTACATGAGCTTGGATTTGGTTCGGGTCCAGTCTGAACTAAATTGGTACAACCGGGTCTCCTACAAGTCAATAATCAATAATAATTAAATAATTAGATTATTTATAGGGTCATGTCACAACTTAGCCTGGTTTTCCTAGTTAGGGCATCACTATGGCTCACCCTTCTCTGGCATGGCTAATACACTAGTCAAGACACGCCACTGCACTATCCGTGCCATGATTCCTAGTCGTCTGGTACTTCAAAACTCAACCATGGCTAAAGTCATCTACCGTAATAATTAACTAATTAATTATTTATAAAATTCTAAAAATTACCATTTAAATCAAATAAAAATAAAAAATATATATTTTAAAAATTTTCCGGGAAGAGGAGTTACAGCAAGATATCCCGAAGACGGCGTTCAGATCTAGGTATGGGCATTGGGAGTTTCTTGTTGTGCCATTCGGAGCGACCAATACGCCAGAGTATTCATGGATCACATGAATCACATATTCATGCCTTACTTGGATCAGTTCGTGATAGTGTTTATAAACGACATCTTAGTCTATAGCAAGAGTGAAGCAGACCATGAGCAGCACCTTCGTATAGTCCTTCAGATTCTCAGAGAGTACCAGTTGCATGCAAAGTTCAGCAAGTACGAATTTTGGCTTGATCGCATTTCGTACTTAGGTCACATCATCACCAGAGGTGGAGTGGAAGTTGACCCCCAGAAGATAGTGGCTATAGGGACATGGCCAGTACCCAGTACCGTCGCAGCAGTTCATAGTTTTCTAGGATTGGCGGGCTATTACCGGCGATTTGTATCAGACTTTGCTCGGATTTCAGCGCCTTTGATGCAGTTGACCCGCAAGGATGTGCAGTTTGCTTGGACAGCAGAGTGTCAGAGTTTATTCGAGAAGTTGAAGAAATGATTGATGACGGCACCCATTCTTACGCTTCCAGATGGGACGAGAGGATTTTCAGTTTATTGTGACGCTTCCGGCAGAGGATTGGAATGCGTCTTGATGCAGCATGGCAAGGTAGTAGCTTATTCGTCACGTCAGCTTCGTGATCATGAGAGGAATTACCCAACCCATGAATTAGAGTTAGCAACGATGGTTTTCGCACTTAAGCTTTGGAGGCATTATTTGTATTGAGATCAAGTAGAGATTTTCACCGACCACAAAAGTCTTAAGTATGTGTTTACACAGAAGGATCTCAATATGCGTCAGAGAAGATGGCTAGAGTTACTGGTGGATTATGACATCAACCTACAGTATCATCTTGGGAAGGCCAACGTAGTTGTAGATGCATTGAGCAGAAGAGCAGGAGCTTATTTTCTAACAGCACAACCCGAGTTATTAGCAGATCTTCAGAAAATGGGAATAGAAGTAGTTCTTCCTACCGATGTGGCATTGATGGCCAGTATGCAAGTTCAGTCCAGTATAGTCGAGAAAATCAAGATAGCTCAATCAACAGATTCTAAGCTTCAACGGCTTAGGGCAGAATTTTAAGCAGGGTGGAGACCAGAGTTATGCATTCATGAATACGGTACACTTCGACATGGAAGGCATCTTTGTGTACCTAGTAGTGACATCAGGCAAGAGATCATGGCGGAGGCTCACAGTTCACAGTATTTGATTCATCCCGGTGGTACGAAGATGTATCGTGATATCCGTCAGCATTTCTGGTAGAATGGCATGAAGAGGAAGATAGCCCGGTTTGTATCTCATTATTTAGTTTGTTAGCAAGTCAAAGCTGAACATCAGAGACCAGATGGACTTCTTCAACCTTTACAGATTCCAGAATAGAAGTGGGAGCATATCACCATAAATTTTGTAACTGGGTTACCTAAATCTCCAGCTGGGAGATGCTATATGGGTTGTAGTTGACCGACTCACAAAGGTAGCTCATTTTCTCCCTTTCAGAATTGGTCAATCGATGGATCAGCTTGCAGAGATGTACCTCAGGCAGATAGTTAGATTGTATGGAGTGCCAGTCAGTATCGTATTCGACAGATATTCGAGATTTATATTGCACTTTTGGCAGAGTCTTCAGAAGAGTTTAGGGACTCGTCTCAAGTTCAGTTCAGCTTATCATCCGCAGACAGATGGTCAGACGGATCACACGATTCAAACTCTTGAAGATATGTTACGATCAACTATACTTGACTTCGATGGTTCGTGGGAAGATCACCTGTATCTCGTGGAGTTCTCCTACAATAACAGTTTTCAGGCCAGTATCCAGATGGCACCCTTTGAGGCCCTGTATGGCAGAAAGTGTAGATCACCTTTAGCTTGGGATGCTGTAGACGAGAGACAGATG
The DNA here is from genome assembly GCA_029216955.1 of Iris pallida. Lineage (NCBI taxonomy): Eukaryota > Viridiplantae > Streptophyta > Magnoliopsida > Asparagales > Iridaceae > Iris > Iris pallida. The sequence continues at coordinate 1,324,402 of JANAVB010024996.1, forward strand.
CTTGGTCTAGAGATGATTATGCAGACTATCGAGGTGGTCAGACAAGGTAGAGATCATCTTCGAGTTGCACAAGATCGTCAACGCCATTGGGCCAATTCTCATCGGCGTACTCTCGAGTTTTCTATCGACGATCACGTATTTCTTAGGATCTCACCTACCCGTGGCGTCATTCGATTCGGCATACGGGGAAAGCTTAGTCCTAGGTATATAAGGCCGTTTGACATTCTTGAGCGAGTAGGTGATGTGTCCTATAGTCTTGCTCTTCCGCCGTCGTTACGTGAGGTACATGACGTATTCCATATATCCCAATTGCGACGGTATATCCCGGATCTGAGTCATGTCCTTGATCATTCGGAATTGGTTGTTGGTACCAACCTTTCGTATGAGGAAAGACCCGCATCCATATTGGACCGAAGAGAGAAGGTACTCAAGAACAAGACTATTAGTTTAGTCCATGTGGCTTGGGGCCATCAGTCTTTGGGTGAGTCAACTTGGGAACATGAGGATGATATCCGATCGCGATATCCACACCTGTTTGACTCATAAGGTATAATGTCTCCTTATGCCTTATGTCACCCTCACTTTTCAAAAATAGGGGTAAAATGGTGATTTTCCATTTTTGAATATTTTGGGAATTTTATTTCATAAATGTTAATATTTAATGATTATAGGAGTCGGGTTCGAATTTCATCGCATTCCGACTTAATTCGGGACTCCGGGGAATTTCGACTTAAGTTGTGCTTAACACATTAATTAGCCATGGCCCACCAAACTTAACATTTAGGTCTAGGAGTTTGGACTAATCCCACATGAGTGTTTAGGCCTAATTATGATTTTTAATTGGTCTAAACTAACCCCCAAAACCCTAATAGGAATTAAACTTTCATTTGGAATAAAGGAGGGGCAAACTTGTAATTAGCCAAGGGGGTCAAACCCACCTTTATAGGGCCAGCCACCTCTTCCCTCTTTCCTTCTTCCCACTTCAAATTTCTTCCATCTCTTTCTTCTCCAAGTCTTTTTCCAAAGGAAAGAAAAGGAAATCCTTAGAAATCATCTCCAAATAAAGCTTTTCTTCCCATTTTTCTTCCATCAAACTCTCCCTCTATCCCAAGTGGAGCTTCTACAAGCTTTTGGGAGCAAGAAGTGAAGGGGTGTGTCCTAAACAATTCATTTCGTGTCGGATCCGTGTCGGAGGATTTTAATTGGGATCCATCTCCCAATAGGTACAACCTATCCTTTATTCCATTCTTTTCATCATATAAATTAGTTTGGACCAAGTAGGATTAATCTCCAATGTTATGTCCCTATTCGTGTCAAGTTTGAGTCCATTTGGTATGTCCTAGGAGGAGTTTTGGTTTGTGGTTGTGTCCTAGAGTTTTCTCCCAATTTGGACACCCCAAGAATATAGGTTTTGCCTCTAAGTGGTTTAGGCACTTTAAACTTTATTTGTGTTAGTGTTGTGGAGTATTATTTATATATAGTGTGTGTGTGTGTGTCTCTATATGTATATATGAGTGTGTGTCTATATTTATACATATGTGTGTGTGTTCATATATATATATATATTTTTTTCCTTAAAACCAAACGGCCGTGTCAAAGACACCCAGCCACCGCTTGGCCCGGGGGCCGTGGGCGAACCATATATATATATATATGTGTGTGTGTGTGTGTTTATATATGTATACATGTGTGTGTCTCTATATAAATTAGTGTGTGTATTTATATATATAGAGAGGGGAATGAATGAGAGTGATATGTATGAGTGTTTTTTTTTTATATATAGAGAGAGTTTAGAGAGGGATTTAGAGAAGAAGAATAGAGAGAATTAGAGAGGGAAATAGATGAGAAAAGAGGGTGAGAAGAGGGGGAAAGGAAAGGGCAGGAACAGCAGCAGCTAGGGGGAGCTAGGGGCTGCTGCCCCCCCCCCCCCCGCCCACACCACAGCAGTAGCAGCTGCAGGAATAGCAGCAGCAGTAGCATCAAAAGCAGCAGCAATAGCAGCAGTTAGAGCAGTAGCACCACCAATGGCCCCCGTTTGATCCCCCTTTAACCCCCGTATATATATATATATATATATATATATATATATATATATATATATATATATATATATATATATATATATATATATATATATATATATATATACCCACTAAATTAGCCCCAAGCTAGTCCTATGTGAGAGTGTGAAGAGTGAGTTTTGAGAGTGTGTGTGAGTGGTTGGGTGAGGGCAAGCGAAGGAGGATTTTGAGATACGTGAGTCGGAACGTATCGAAACTTGAATAGGACTTAGCTAATATAAAATAGAGTTTGTGGGTAGGCTCCTAAGTTAAAACCGGGATTCCGTTTCGGATTGGGAGAAGGGTATCACGCGATATCATTGAGTATCCTACGATACTCAAGATAACGGGAAATCGAATAACATGGATCGTAAGATGGACTGGATGTCCACTTTACCTGGAGAACTTGGTAGGTAATGATTGTATAGGCTAGTATCCTACTACCCTAGAAAGCCGAGAGTGAAATTCCCAAGGGAAAGCCACTTGGCTTCAATGTTAGAGTGGTAAGGGTATATATAAAGGGTAATCGGGTGATTTCAAGATACGAGATACGGGTAGTCGGTTTGACTTGAAACTTAGGTGACTTGATAGGTACACCCTATAAATGTCATATTTGAACCAATTTCGGCTCGGTTGACCCAGAGTTGACTTTTTATCTAAAAGTCAACAATGAGTCAACCATTTGTCTAAATTTGACCAAATCCAAACCAGAGTTGACCAGTTGACCAAAAGTCAATTGTTAGTCAACAATTGACCAGTTTGACCTAGGGTTGACCCAGAGTTGACCAGGGTTGACCAGTTGACTGAAAGTCAACTCTAAGTCAACTCTTGATCCCGTTTGACTTGCTTTGACTTATTTTGACTTGCTATGACTGGTATGACCTAGGGTTGACTTAGTTTGACTTAGATTGATTTGATATGACTTAATTTGACCTAGATTGACTTGACAGGACTTAGTGTGACTCAGTGTGACCTAGATTTCATATCATTCATTAGAAATCATTCATAACTTTGTTAAACCTAAATTAACATGCAATATCTCATCTTTAGGTCTCTGATTACCACTCTGAGCATTGATATACCCTAAAGCTCAGGACAGCAGGCGAGTACATTTACTGATAGTTTTTACTGTCTTGATATCTGCTATATCCGATTCAGTTGTAGTGTCTTACTCGATTTCCAGTCACGATAGTTCACGGACTAGTATACGTTGGATCACGACATGAGATGTTGTTCCTAGATTTCTGGGTATATTGGTATATTTCCTGTCTTGTTCCCTGCACTTGTATAGACACCGATTTCTAAGGGGACTTGCTACCCTCTTATGGAATCACGTGCCATGATGTGTCATATCCAGATCCATTGTACTATTCGGGGATGGAGAATTATTAGGGACTATGTGATCCAAGCCACCCTGTCACTATTATTTTTGTGCTCGCGCCACTCTCCCCTCACGTAGGGTGTAGCGAGATCCTATTTTCCTTGTGCTTGCTATCCAGGTTGGCCGGCATGACCCTTTCCAAATTTTTTTGTGATTGTCGGGCCAAGTGGATAGTCTACCCTGTAACATATCCCAAGCCGATCACATAACGCTCTAATAATTCAAGGCACATTTTATATTTACTTTATCTTATCTTATATCCTGCTCTGTTCTACATTCAGAACTTTCTCACCATGCTTTGATATACAGTTACTCACATGTTCTACATGCCTCTATGTTGTACCTTGATTGGAGACTAAGTTCTGCTCGGGAGAAGGGTTACAACCCCGGTCCTTGTTTGGTTTAAGGGTTGTAACTCAGCTTCCGAATGGTTCCCAAGTCTTCCTATATCTTTGTCTTGTATTTTATTATACTATCTCTTATAGAATTTGTCAATTCACATGGAACTGTTGTTAGTGATTGTACTTGCTCATTTTCCTGACATGATACTGTTGATATATATTACAGATGATTCTGAGACAGACTGCTCGACCTATTATGGGCTCGAGTTAGATGGAGTAGTCCAGGACTGTGGCCTGATAGTAGAGCCACTAGACTTCGTTCTCCCAGAGTAGTGTAGATTAGTTGGGTTTGCCTGGACTGTGATCCAGCTAGTATTATCAGACTGTAGCTTCTATGTTATATTTTGTGACCCTGTGATGTTGTGTATATATCTGGGCTTGTGTTGGATCTTGGACTTATTTCCTTTTCATCTATCATATATTTTTCTTCTGTGCTATCTACCTTAGTTTTATCTTGTGATTGAGACTGTATTGCTATGTCACCTCCACTTAGAGTGTATATACTGTACAGGTACCTTTATATTGTTAGTCGTAGTATTTACAGACGTTATATACAGCGTTCTACCACCGATACTACGGCATAGGCTGGACGTACCCACGGGCTCGTGTTCCTGATAAGGGTGCAGATCATGACACATTTTTGTGGTGGCCCATGCAGGTCTGTGTCACAATTAGTACGATCTCGTAATGGTGCTCGACTTAGAGTACTAATTACGAGCCTGCAATTAGGACATAGGACCTAGGATATGATAGGAGTTTCTCAATCACACCTAGGAAAATTTTCGTTTTTTTTGATTATCATGATTACTCTCCTTGTATTAAATTAATTGTCCTTCTTTGATAATATCTTCTCCTGTGCCATATTGATCTCTTTGTTTCAATTCGTCTCCAGGATGACGAAGACGCACCCGCAGGCCACTGGATCGAGTAGCTTGCACGAGAGCGGCATGGAGGTCTACCACCTCCATCCCAGAGGGTTTCGGTCGTCGTTCCAGAGATGCTACCGCCACCACCTCCGATACTGACTGATACACACTACATATTCCTTCTCCTTCAGCAGATAATGGAGACACAGCGAGCCCGGGCAGAGGCATCGCAGCGCCAGATGGAGGCATCATACCACCAGATTGAGATGCTGAGGTAGAGCATGGAGAACTCGTATCAGCTTGTACTGGCAGCCGTAGAGAGAGTGGCTCCGGGTACGGTACAGGGCCCTACTGGCCAGCAGCCGTACCAGCAGCAGTCTAGGCCAGGGACAGTATTAGACTTTAGGAAGATGAGCTTCAGGGACTTCACGGGCACGGAGGGCATCCTTTATGCAGACGATTGGCTAGAAGACGTACAGCAGAGTATGGAGCTGGCAGAGCTTCCTAGAGGACTTTGGGTTTCAGCCACAGCCAACCGATTCTTCGACATCGTGCTGACCTGGTAACGTACGGATCCTCGTGCGTCGGTGAGAGGGCTGACATGGGAGAACTTGCGGAGGTTCTTCAAGGAGAAGTTCTTTTGGACGTGGCTCTTACAGCATTGGAGGGCCAGTTTGTGGATCTAGTGCAGGAGAACTCGTTGGTGGACGAGTATGCAGCAGAGTTCTTCTGCCTTAGCAGGTTCGCTCCCGATCTGATCCAAGATGAGGGGCAGAAGGCTCGTAAGTTCCGTAGGGGACTTATTCATACAGTGCGTACCCGTACCTCGGGTCGCCGTGACGCGACGTTCGATCAGATATTGATGGACGCACAGATTATAGAGGAGGACTTCGGCCTCAAGCCAAAGAGGAGTAGTAATACCATAGGGGCGAGTTCTAGTACGGGACCGGCCAAGTGCCCCCACTTTCAGCATCAGCAGAGGCTATTTTAGCAGCAGCCTCTGTTACAGATTCAGCAGACACCAGCGCGTGCCCAGCAGTACCAGGGACAGGGCCAGAGACAGGCTACTCCGTGCGGCTTCTGTGGGAAGCAAGGGCACACTAGAGAGGCCTGTAGGAAGAGGTTGGGCGTCTGTCTATACTGTAGGGCGCCCGATCACCAGCTGAAGGATTGCCGCTTTCGTGGAGTCCGAGGAGGCTAGGACAGAGTGCAGCAGGCTAGAGGACCAGCAGTTCAGCAGAGAGGTCCTCCACTTCAGACCCAGCAGCAGCGCTTTGTACAACACCAGAAGGGAGCACCAGTGGGCAGGGTGTTCGCTTTGGCTTCAGAGGAGGAGGTAGAGCCAGTGGGAGATGTTGTGGCAGGTCATGTTCTCCTTGATTCTTTTCGTGCTTTCGCCTTGTTTGATTCTGGTGCCACTCATAGTTTTGTGTCTCTTTCCTTTGCTCTGAGACACAATATTATTGCTGAGTATATGGGTAGGACTTGCAAGATTATGACCGGGGGAGGCATTATCCTGGTTAATAATATTTGCAAGAGGCGGAGAGTTACCCTGGGAGGTTGGGACTTGAGTGCATGTCTGCTCGTAATGCCCCTTCCGAGGTACGATATGGTACTCGATATGGATTGGTTGAGCATGCACCATACTAGTATTGATTGTAGAGGAGGCAGAGTTCTTTTTAGGCCGTCGGAAGAGCCAGAGATCGAGTTTGCTCGAGGAGCAGCGGAGCCGAAGGCTGGATTCTGTGGAGCTTTGTTGGCGGGGCTGGACTTGCCACATCCGTTGATAGCTGAGTTCTCGGATGTCTTTCCCGAGGAGTTACCGGGGATGCCGCCAGACAGGGATATTGAGTTCTCTATAGACTTGGTGCCGGGCACCGAGCCCATTTCACAGCACGTCTATAGGGTCAACAACAGCGAGTTGATAGAGCTGAAGAAGCAAGTCGACGAGCTGCAGGACAAGGGGTTTATCAGATCCAGTTCTTCGTCTTGGCGAGCGTCAGTCCTGTTTGTGCCGAAGAAGGATGGTACGTCCCGTATGTGTATTGATTACCGGGCGCTCAACAACCTCACTATCAAGAATAGATACCCTTTGCCGAGGATCGACGACTTGTTCGATCAGCTGAGTGGGGCGAAGGTACTTTCGAAGATAGACTTGAGGTTCGGGTATCACCAGCTGAAGGTGAGGCGGGATGACATTCCCAAGACGACATTTCGGACTCGGTACGGCCAGTACAAGTTTACAATGATACCATGTGGGTTGACCAATGCTCCTGCGGTGTTCATGAACTTAATGAACAAGGTATTCCATCAGTACCTTGACAAGTTCGTGGTGGTCTTCATAGATGATATCTTGATCTATTCGAAGATGCAGGAGGAGCATGAGGAGCACTTGAGAGTTGTGTTAGAGACTCTGAGGAGGGAGCAACTCTACGGGAAGCTTTCGAAGTACGAGTTCTTCTTGTACCATGTCGAGTTCTTAGGTCATGTTATGACCGAGCACGGGATCTCAGTGGACCAAAGGAAGATTTCAGCAGTTGAGTCTTGGTCTACGCCCAGTTCAGTTGCCGAGGTTTGGAGCTTTCTGGGTTTGGCTGGCTATTATCGGAAGTTCGTCCAGGACTTCTCGCGGATTACAGAGCCGATGACTAGACTCACCAGGAAGGACGTGGAGTTCGTCTGGACTGATGAGTGTCAAGCTGCATTCGATGAGCTGAAGAAGAGGTTGACCTCACCTCCGATCTTGACTTTGCCATCTGGGTCAGGTGGGTTCTCGATCTACAGCGATGCTTCAAGAAAGGGCTTGGGTTGTGTTCTTCAGCAGCACGGGAAGGTGATTGCCTATGCATCTAGGCAGTTACGTCCTCATGAGAAGAACTATCCTACTCATGATCTGGAGTTGGCCACGATTATTTTTGCTTTGAAGTTATGGAAGCATTACCTGTACGAAGAGCGAGTTGAGATCTTCACAGATCACAAGAGCTTGAAGTACGTGTTCACTCAGAAGGAGCTGAACATGCGACAGAGGCGGTGGTTAGAGCTGATGAAGGACTTTGATATATCACTGCAGTACCATCCCGGAAAGGCCAACGTAGTTACAGATGCCTTGAGCAGATATCCAGTAGCTATATTCTTGACAACAGATCATCATCTTTTGGCTGACCTGGATAGTTTGGGTATCGAGGTCATCGTTCTGGGCGTAGAGATCCAGATATGGGATTTACAGAATCAGATTGAGCTGATGGATAGAGTCAGGTCAGCGCAGTATGATGATGTTTCCCTGAGGAGCATCAGGGAGCAGGTACGGACGGGTTTGCTCGACGATTTCTTTTTAGCCAAAGATGGGTCGTTGCGGCACGGTACTAGGCTGTGCGTTCCGCGTGGAGAGCTTCGGAAGGAGGTTCTTCAAGAGGCATATCGCTCTCAGTATTCTATGCATCCTGGAGCCAACAAGATGTATAGGGACCTGAGAGAGCACGTGTGGTGGTATGGCATGAAGCACGAGGTAGCTTAGTTTGTATATCGTTGTCTTGTATGTCAGCAGGTGAAGGCCGAGAGACAGAGACCAGGTGGATTGCTACAGCCGCTACCCATTCCCGAGTGGAAGTGGGAGCACATCACCATGGACTTTGTGTCTGGACTTCCACGATCGCCAGGGGGAAAAGACGCAGTTTGGGTCATCGTTGATAGATTGACCAAATCGGCCCACTTTTTGCCTTTCAAAGTGGGTTTGTCTACGGAGAGGCTGGCAGAGCTGTATGTTCGTCAGATCGTGAGATTGCACGGGGTTCTGGTGAGCATAGTTTCAGACCGGGATAGTCGATTCATTTCCCACTTCTGGAGGAGTTTGCAGACTAGCTTGGGCACCTCGCTCAAGTTTAGTACCGCTTATCATCCCCAGACAGACGGGCAGTCGGAGAGGACTATCCAGACTTTGGAGGATATGCTTCGCACATGTGTACTTGATCTCAGGGGTTCTTGGGAGGACCATCTTTACCTGGTAGAGTATGCTTACAACAACAGCTACCAGGCCAGTATAGAGATGTTGCCATTTGAGGCTCTATATGGACGAAGATGCCGTACTCCTTTGTCTTGGGACGATGTCGGCGAGAGGGCGCTTCTTGGGCCGGAGATGGTTGTGGATGCGGCCGAGAAGGTCAGGTTGATTAGAGACAGACTTCGGGTGGCTCAGGATAGGCAGCGACATTGGGCCGATAGTTACCGGAGACCGTTAGAGTTCGAGGTTAGTTTCAGTTTTCTGTCGTGTTTGTTTGTGATTGTTTGTTTAGTTTATGTGCTGAGTTTTGTCTTATGTCTAGGCTGGTGACATGGTGTTTCTGAGGATATCCCAACACGTGGCACGATTCGCTTTGGCGGCGGTACGAAGCTTAGTTCGCGCTACATCGGACCCTTCACCATCATAGAGAGGATCGGTGCAGTAGCTTACCGACTGGACTTGCCGCCTAGGCTCGAGGGAGTGCACAACGTGTTTCATGTATCTCAGCTGAGGCGATACGTGGAAGATCCTAGCCATGTATTGGACCATTCAGCGATATAGGTGGGACCTACTCTCAGCTATCTGGAACAGCCAGTGGAGATTCTGGATCGCAGGGAGAAGGTGCTCCGGAACCAGGTCATACCCTTGGTTCGGGTTGCATGGGGACATCACTCTCCAGGTGAGTCTACCTGGGAGAGGGAGGACGACATGCGGGAGCATTTCCCTTATCTTTTCGCGCCCTGAGGTATAAGTCCATTCTTTTATTTTTTTCTGTTTGTGATTTTCCTGTGTTTGTTGTCTTCAATTTCGAGGACGAAATTTTTTTTTAAGGTGGATAGACTTGTCACCCTCACTTTTCCAAGATAGAGGTAAAATGGTAATTTTCCATTTTTGAATATTTTAGGAATTTTATTTCATAAATGTTAATATTTAATGATTATAGGAGTCGGGTTCGAATTTCATCGCATTCCGACTTAATTTGGGACTCCGGGTAATTTTGACTTAAGTTGTGCTTAACACATTAATTAGCCATGGCCCACCAAACTTAACATTTATGTCTAGGAGTTTGGACTAATCCCACATGAGTGTTTAGGCCTAATTATGATTTTTAATTGGTCTAAACTAACCCCCAAAACCCTAATAGGAATTAAACTTCCATTTGGAATAAAGGAGGGGCAAACTTATAATTAGCCAAGGGGGTCAAACCCACCTTTATAGGGCCGGCCACCTCTTCCCTCTTTCTATCTTCCCACTTCAAATTTCTTCCATCTCTTTCTTCTCCAAGTCTTTTTTCAAAGGAAAGAAAAGGAAATCCTTAGAAATCATCTCCAAATAAAGCTTTTCTTCCCATTTTTCTTCCATCAAACTCTCCCCCTATCCCAAGTGGAGCTTCTACAAGCTTTTGGGAGCAAGAAGTGAAGGGTGTGTCCTAAACAATTCATTTCGTGTCGGAGCCGCGTCGGAGGATTTTAATTGGGATCCATCTCCCAATAGGTACAACCTATCCTCTATTCCATTCTTTTCATCATATAAATTAGTTTGGACCAAGTAGGATTAATCCCCAAGGTTGTGTCCCTATTTGTGTCAAGTTTGAGTCCATTTGGTGTGTCCTAGGAGGAGTTTTGGTTTGTGGTTGTGTCCTAGAGTTTTCCCCCAATTTGGACACCCCTAGAATATAGGTTTTGCCTCTAAGTGGTTTAGGCACTTTAAACTTTATTTGTGTTAGTGTTGTGGAGTATTATTTATATATAGTGTGTGTGTGTCTCTATATGTATATATGAGTGTGTGTCTATATTTATACATATGTGTGTGTGTTCATATATATATATATATATATATATATATATATATATATATATATATATATATATATATATATATATGTATATATGAGTGTGTGTCTATATTTATACATATGTGTGTGTGTTCATATATATATATATATATATATATATATATATATATTATATATATATATATATATATATATATATATATATATATATTTTCATATGTGTGTGTGTTCATATATATATATATATATATATATATATATATATATATATATATATATATATATATATATATAAAATATATATATATATATATATATATATATATATAAATATATATAAAAATATATATATATATATATATATATATATATATATATATATATATATATATTATATATATATATATATATATATATATATATATATATATATATATATATATATATATATATATATTTATATATATATATATATATATGTGTGTGTGTGTGTGTGTGTGTGTGTGTGTTCATATATATATATATATATATATGTGTGTGTTTATATATGTATACATGTGTGTGTCTCTATATAAATTAGTGTGTGTATTTATATATATAGAGAGGGGAATGAATGAGAGTGATATGTATGAGTGTTTTTATATATATATATATAGAGAGAGAGTTTAGAGAGGGAATTAGAGAAGAAGAATAGAGAGAATTAGAGAGGGAAATATAGGAGAAAAGAGGGTGAGAAGAGGGGGAAAGGGAAGGGCAGGAACAACAGCAGCTAGGGGGGGCTAGGGGCTACTCCCCCCCCCCCCCCACAGCACAGCAGCAGCAGCTGCAGGAATAGTAGCAGCAGTAGCATCAAAAGCAGCAGCAATAGCAACAGTTAGAGCAGCAGTAGCACCACCAATGGCCCCCATTTGATCCCCCTTTAACCCCCGTATATATATATATATATATATATATATATATATATATATATATATATATATATATATATATTTTTAATATATATATATATATATACTCCTATATATACCCACTAAATTAGCCCCAAGCTAGTCCTATGTGAGAGTGTGAAGAGTGAGTTTTGAGAGTGTGTGTGAGTGGTTGGGTGAGGGCAAGCGAAGGGGGATTTTGAGATACGTGAGTCAGAACGTATCGAAACTTGAATAGGACTTAGCTAATATAAAATAGAGTTTGTGGGTAGGCTTCTAAGTTAAAATCGGAATTCCGTTTGGGATTGGAAGAAGGGTATCATGCGATATCATTGAGTATCCTACGATACTCAAAATAACGGGAAATCGAATAACATGGACCGTAAGATGGACTGGATGTCCACTTTACCTAGAGAACTTGGTAGATAATGATTGTATAGGCTAGTATCCTACTACCCTAGGAAGTCGGGAGTGAAACGCCCAAGGGAAAGCCACTTGGCTTCAATGTTAGAGTGGTAAGGGTATATATATAAAGGGTAATCGGGTGATTTCAAGATACGGGATACGGGTAGTCGGTTTGACTTGAAACTTAGGTGACTTGATAGGTACACCCTACAAATGTCATATTTGAACCAATTTCGGCTCGGTTGACCCAGAGTTGACTTCTTACCCAAAAGTCAACAATAAGTCAACCATTTGTCTAAATTTGACCAAATCCAAACTAGAGTTGACCAGTTGACCAAAAGTCAACTGTTGGTCAACAATTGACCAGTTTGACCTAGGATTGACTTAGAGTTGACCAGAGTTGACTAGGGTTGACCAGTTGACTGAAAGTCAACTCTTGACCCCTTTTGACTTGCTTTGAATTGTTTTGACTTGCTATGACTGGTATGACCTAGGGTTGACTTAGTTTGACTTGGATTGATTTGATATGACTTAATTTGACCTAGATTGACTTGACAAGACTTAGTATGACTCAGTGTGACCTAGTTTGACCTAGATTTCATATCATTCATTAGAAATTATTCATAACTTTGTTAAACCTAAATTAACATGCAATATCTCATCTTTAGGTCTCTGATTACCACTCTGAGCATTGATATACCCTACAGGTCAGGACAACAGACGAGTACATTCACTGATAGTTTTCATTGTCTTGATATCTGCTATATCCGATTCAGTTGTAGTGTCTTACTCGATTTCCAGTCACGATAGTTCATGGACTAGTATACGTTGGATCACGACATGAGATGTTGTTCCTAGATTTCTGGGTATATTGGTACATTTCTTGTCTTGTTCCCTGTACTTCTATAGACACCAATTTCTAAAGGGACTTGCTACCCTCTTATGGAATCACGTGCCATGACGTGTCATGTCCAGATCCATTGTACTATTCAGAGATGGGGAATTATTAGGGGCTATGTGATCCAAGCCACCATGTCACTATTATTCTTGTGCTCGTGCCACTCTCCCCTCACGTAGGATGTAGCGAGATCCTATTTTCCTTGTGCTTGCTATCCAGGTTGGCCAGCATGACCCTTCCCAGATTTTTTTGTGATTGTCGGGCCAAGTGGATAGTCTGCCCTGTAACATATCCCAAGACGATCATATAACGCTCTAATAATTCAAGGCATATTTTACATTTACTTTATCTTATCTTATATCCTGCTCTGTTCTATATTCAGTAATTTTTCACCATGCTATGATATACAGTTGCTCACATGTTCTACATGTCTCTATGTTGTACCTAGATTAGAGACTAAGTTCTGCTCGGGAGAAGGGTTACAACCCCGGTCCTTGTTTGGTTTAAGGGTTGTAACTCAGCTTCCGAATGGTTTCCAAGTCTTCCTATATCTTTGTCTTATATTTTATTATACTGTCTCTTATAGAATTTGTCAATTCACATGGAACTGCTGTTAGTGCTTGTACTTGCTCATTTTCCTGACAGGATATCGTTGATATATATTACAGATGATTCTGAGACAGACTGCTCGACCTATTATGGGCTCGAGTTAGATGGAGTAGTCCAGGACCGTGGCCTGATAGTAGAGCCACTAGACTTTGTTCTCCCAGAGTAGTGTAGATTAGTTGGGTTTTCCTAGACTACGATCCAGCTAGTACTATTAGACTGTAGCTTCTATGTTATATTTTGTGACCCTGTGATATTGTGTATATATCTGGGCTTGTGTTGGATCTTGGACTTATTTCCTTTTCATCTATCATATATTTTCCTTCTGTGCTATCTACCTTAGTTTTATCTTGTGATTGAGACTGTATTGCTATGTCACCTCCACTCGGAGTGTATATACTGTACAGGTACCTTTATACTGTTAGTCGTAGTATTTACAGACGTTATATACAGCGTTCTACCGTCGATACTGCGATGTAGGCTGGACGTACCCACGTGCTCGTACCCCTGATAAGGGTGCGGGTCATGACACTTATGCTTTTAAATTCCTTGCTTACATGAATGATTGTTTGATTTTCTGCTAGTCGTAGATTGCCTATAATTAGTATAGCTTATCCCGACACCTCTAGCCTCTTGATTAAATTCCAAGGACGAAATTCTTTAAGGTAGGTAGAGTTGTCACTCCCGTTTCCCGTTATACGTATTTTCAGTATACGTTTACGGTTTTCTGACGTTTGTCAGGTGACCCATAATTAGACTTGCCTTGCTTAGCCTGATCTTGCTTCATCTTGCCTTGGTTTATTTAGTTTGGTTCAACTTGGTTTAGCATGCTTGGTTTGGTTTGAGATGGTGAGGCTTACTATATAAGTCAACTCCACTCTCTCTCCTCCATTTATTTCCTATTAACTCATCTTCTCCATTACTCCTCTCCACCCACCAAGAAACCTTAGGCAAGTGCAACTTGCTTCATGATGGATCTCAAATTTTATTGTTCTGTTGTCTTTTCTCCTTGATTCTAAGCCTCTTTAGAACTTGGAGTTCTTGGTTTAGATAAAAGAATTTTTGTAGATCTATGTTTGTAACATTTCTCGATTTTTTTTATTTTGATCTCTTTAACTTTATTATTTTCTAGATCTAATGGTCCTATGTTGTAGAAAATTTGATTCTACACAATTTAGACCCTTGAAAGCCCCAATTTTGACTTAAATCAAGGGATTTATGGCCTTTCTAAGTTCATGGTTTTACATGAACTTAGAGGCTGTTCGGGGAAGATGAATAATACATGCGCCAGTCTGTGGGCGCATAGCCTATGGGCACATAGCCTTTGGGTGCATAGCCTATGGGCGCATACCCTGTGGGCGCATAGCCTTTGGGCGCATAGCCTTCGGGCGCATAGCCTATGGGCGCATACTATGTGGGCGCATAGCCTTTGGGTGCATAGCCTATGGGCGCATACCCTGTGGGCGCATAGCCTTTGGGCACATAGCCTATCGACGCATACCCTGTGGGCGCATAGCCTATGGGTGCATACCCTTTGGGCGCATAGCCTATGGGCGTATACCCTGTGGACGCATAACCTTTAGGCGCATAGCCTATGGACGCATACCCTGTAGGCGCATAGCCTATGGGCGCATGCTCTATGGGTGCATACCCTATGGGCGCATGCTGACCCTAGGCGCATGTTGTCCATGGCAACCCTTTTACCCCTTTCGCCATTTCTTGCCAGGATAATTCTTGTTGCATTTATCCATGCTTGTCCCTATGGTCCTTAGTATAATGTTGTGATCTTTGCCTGTACCCATCACTTGACTGGCCCAGTGACTACCCGACTTAAAAACTTGTTGAGCTTGATAGGGCTCGGACTTGATAGGATTTGACTGGACTTGATATGAACACGATTTGATAAAAAACCCATCTGGATAACTCGTAATAGTGGCCCGTCGAGGCGCACTCTTGACAAGCACTCATGATATAACAAGTAACTCGATATGACATGAATAACCTTGATAGTGGCCCGCCGAAGCGCACTCTTGACAAGTAATCTTGACAAGTAACAAGTAACCTAACATGACATGTAAGCCTTGAATGCTGTTGCGACGGCTATCTCAACTTGCTAAGTAACTCTTATCTTGACACTGTAGATGATTTTGCCTATAAAAGCTACATATCTCATCCTGTATCATGTCTAGGACATGGATTCCTGATTACCACGGTCAGGAATTCAAACTGAATTTGACTAGGTTAATGACAAGATGGATCAAGTAGTTCATAAGGAGATTTTCCAGTCACAGGCAATTCCGTTATCTGAGCGCCTTAAGTGGCCTTGTAGCCTGCCGTCGAGTAAGGCGCATTTCCAGCACACTGTCATGTGTTGCACCTTCAAGTCACCTAATCAAGTCTCTCAACCTGTGTCAGGATAATAGGGATAGTCTGCAGGGCTTGTGACTGTTGGAACATCTCATTGCATCTTGTTAGTAATTAAGCTTGTGACAACCCTACTTAGTTAAAGTATCAAGCCGTACTCATTGCTTAGCCGTGAACTTATGAATGGAGCCTAGTCTAGTCTTGTCTAGACAGTACCAGTTATGATCACTTCAGTGCATTACTGTTTATGCTTTACTTTTAATGATAAAAGTTCAGTGACTAAGTTCCGTTCAGGTGAAGAGTTACAACATCGGTACTTGTTTGGTTTACGGGTTGTAATTTGGTTACCGGAATAGTCTCTTAGTTATCTTATCGTTTATCACCCTAATTTTTCTAACTCTCATTTTCTTGTTATTATTTATGTCTTGTGATCTAATATGCTGGTTTAGTTCCTAAGTGAAGCCTCCCTTGTGGCACTTGCTCTTCTGGGTTCTGATCCAGCTGGTTTTGTATGGCCAAATTTTGGAGTAGCACCCGAGGATCTACCTGTCTTCCAGCCAGATGGTGAACACCAGACGTAATCCTGGCAATGAGTGGGTTCCTTCTTTTGCTCTTCCGCTCTATTATAAATTATTCTTTTGAGTCGTTTAGCCGCCGAGCAAGTGTTAGCTCGTATTAAATTTACATTCATGTCTGCCTAAAGGCTGTAACATGATTGACAAATCCTAGGGTTGATCATGTATAACTTAAACTCTTGCTAGTCTTCGTATTTTGTATGACTAGCTTCATGATCATCTGAATATGTAATATTTGAGACGCCTTACTTTGTATGTCTGATGATCTAACATCTTGTTACAATTAATTGCTTGCTTGAGATTGAGACACTAGGCTTGTTCTTGACCATAAGAGACTATTGGCTTGTAGTTAAACCCTCATGCATCTAGACACCGTGACCGTAAATCGAGGTGGGTTACACTTCAATGTACGTAGCTGGCTGTGTCTGTTCCCCGCTCTCCAGTATTCTGGTTCTGGGGCGTGACAACTTTTGTGTTATGCCTTGAAAGCAACTGATTTTTCCTTGGGTGCCGATTCTTCAAAATCTTACAGATCTAGCTCGTGAGTCATCAGCTTCCCCATGAGTGTTTCAAGTGACATTGTTGTGAGGTCATTCCCTTTAATTATTGTTGTAGCCTTGGGGTTGTCACTCTCCGTTTCCAGAATACATATTTTTATACGTGTACTCTTTGAATGTATTTATTTAATATTTATCATGCAATTGTTCTGTATTTAAATTCCTTTAATTTTACGCTAATTATTTCTCTATATTTTATTTTTTGCTTTACTTTGCTTTTGGGTTCGGCCGGGTTGGTTTATTTTCGGTTTTACATGAACCACCACTCCCATTTAAAGCCCCAAACCCTTCTCTCTCTTCATTACTTTTTTCTCATTTACTCTTCTCTTCCTCATAACTCTCTCCACCTACCAAAACCCATAGGCAAGTACATCTTGCTTCCACACGAGAACCCATTTTTATGGTTCAATTATCTTCCTCTCGTGATTCTAAGAGAGTTTAGAACTTAGCATTTTACATTTTGAAGTCTTGTTTTTAGTAGATCTAGAAATTACTATTTTTTGGATTTTATTGGTTCTGATCTATCAAACTTCCTTATTTCCAAGTTTTGTTCGTTCCAGATTGTTGAGATTGTGTTATACGCCATTCTGACGTATAGAATCCCATTTTCGGCTTGGACTGAAGGTTTTATGGAATTTAGAGTTCGGAAGGAGTTTTACGCTCACGTTATACGTGCCAGCGTAATATCGAACTCTACGCCAATACGTGTTAGCATAATATCGAGCTCTACGCCCACGATCATTCGTGTCAGCGTGAATCTATTTTACGCAATTCGACTTGGCTTGGCGTATTACTTTTACGCATACTCATTCGTGCGTAAACTTAACTCTTTGCGCGTATCAGTTCACGCGTGATGTTATTTTACGTGTAAAATATTTTACGCGTAACCCTGTTCTTTACGCATTGCTATGTTTTACGCGTATTCCTTGGCTTGGCATAATTTCCTTTACGCGTAATATTATTCTTTTACACGTTACTTTTTACGCATACAAATTCATGTGTAAGCTTTACTTTTACGCGTAACTTTATGTTTTATGCGTACTTTTCTAGTTTGGCGTAAGACAAGTTTTACGCGCAACTTTATTTTTACGCAGGCGAGTTTTTACGCGCAACGTTACTCCTTACGCGTACTTGCATTACGCGCGTATTTTGCCTGAGCGTAAAGCTTGGGCGTGAACCGGTGGCCTTAGCGTAAAGCTTGGGCGTAGACTAGTCATGGCATAGCTCAGCCTTGGCGTAGTCCAACCTCGGTGTTTCTATTGATCAACACTTTATTCACTTTATGTCGGCATGGCATTTTCCTATTATATCCTTACGTCATTTGACATGAACTCGATATAATCATGATAGGTTAATATTGTTAATACATGATTGTCGTGTGGAATGTACCATGTGTCTTGATTTGGTTTGTGGATAACCAGAATGACTGGAACTTAATCCTGAGAGTTATAGACTCGACCATACTAAATACTAGTTGATTTTCATGCCTTGTCACGAATTGACATTGATTGTTACCTTGACTGAATGATTGATCATGCGTTCCTAGTTGGAACTAAAGAGACTGGCTAGTCGTGTTATTGGAATTGAATGAGACACGTTCATATTAACTATGAACTATTACAATCAACTGGCTGATCCCGAACATTGACATATGGGCACGTGCAGGCTTCAATTTATTTTGTACAAAAGTAGCATGTGTACTTTATGGTCAAGGCATGATTATTCTGTGGCTAGTTTTGATTGTTGCATTACGCTATGTAAGACCTACAACCTAACCACATGGATATCGTTGTAGAGTTGTGCATATCGTACTTTGTACGAAAGTACTCATTCTGAATGACCATGAGCCACGGCATGGGATTTCATTTAACATAGAGACTATTAAGTTAAATAAAATAATGATTGCATGGAGAGAGAACGGATTCCCGAGTTCTTACATGACAGCCATCTTTGGGACTATTAGTGCCCGACATGTCGGCTGGTTCCCACATATACTTCAAATCTGCCACACGGGCAGGGAGCGGTATCTGCTTATATTATTTATTGTATATTGATGACGGGCGTCCCGCTGGGACTCGTCTAAATTCATGATTGGCGCAATTGATTGATTAGGTAGACTAGCCTTGCTTGTACATAGTAAGAACTGAGGAATCCTCATTGCATATTTCCAGGATAACTTAGAACTCACAGTAGCAAGCCGTAGTAGTTACATGGCCGTTTAAGTCGACTTGTTTGTGCACTGTACCTACTCTGTTAACTATCCAGATGATCATAATATCAAGATATGACGGGTCAACTTTTGTCCTTGTTTGGTTGGAAAGTTGGTTTGAAGTGTCGTGATGATATGTGAATCCCAGTAGCAAGTGGAGACTACTTATTATATTCTTAATTTTTATCACTGGTTCTAATTCCTCATATCGTGCTTTCTTGCGGTACTTGCTATTAGAGGTCTAACCTCTCTGGTTTTGCATGGCCAGATTTAGAGCCGGTTCCCGAGGACTCAGCTTACTTCTACCTCCAAGATGGTCAATACTAGAGGAATGATCGCAGGAGGACACGAGTGGGTTCCTAACATCCCCGCTCATTTTGTTATTTACTTTATACTTTGTCGTTTGGCACCGACATGTTAGTCGGATCGTCTTGTACTTACTTTTACATAATTGTAACTAAGTCAGGCTGCAGCTGATAACAATTGTGTATACTTTACTACATCATCTGGCTACGTTTTGTAAAGCCAGATGTCAAGAACATTTTGACTAAGCATTTGGGACGCCTTACTGCTTTATCTTACATGTTCTTTATTACTGTTTCTTGTTTTGAATGATTGAGACAATAGATGTTGAGTGACCCTAGTAAGACTCTCATGTAGTATGCACCCCCTCATCTTTTTAGATAACATTGATCGTATTATACGGTATTTTTCTACCCGTAATACGTAGCTGGCTGAGTTATTCTCCCGCTCTCCAGTATTCTGGTTCTGGGGCGTGACAAGGTTTTAGTGGTGGCCCATGCAGGTCTAATTTCAGACTTGTGGAATATTTTAAATTGTAGGATGTCTCAATCACACATGTTCCCCCTTGATCTCATGATTCGTTGTTCTCAACCCTAGCTTGACATTCCAGTATCCTTTGACTTCATTGTTCTTTCATGTCCGGTCGTTTGATTGCTCTCTTGTCCCTTTTCTTAGGGGCACTTCGTCCGCATCTGTCAGAGCTGGACAGCAACAACAAGGGCAACATGGACAACTTGACCATGTTGGTCAGCAACAAGGGCCAGTATAAACTCAAGAGGCTATCCAAGAAGAAGTGATAGTGGAACCAGCAGCTGGACCGCAGTATCCGGAGGTTCCAACACCACCAATAGTTCCATCTACCCCTGTAGAAGTGGACACACCAGCCCTTCTGGAGATCATGAGAGGGATGATGGCTACTCAGCAACATCAGATGTTGGCCCAGCAACGCATGCACGCTCAGTTGCAAGAGCAAAATGTGTTACTTAACCAAGGATTGTAGACGGCTTTAGAAAGAGGGACGAAGATAGATTCAGGAGCATCAACCAGGTTTTGCAAGTACAACCCCCATCGTTTCGAGGGCACGAAAGATGCCATTTCAGCAGATGCATGGCTTAAGGATATTGAGACTATTCTGACGACGGCTAAGGTGCCGACGGAAGAACGTGTGGATCAAGTGAAGTTGTTACTTCAGGATCTCGCACGTGATTGGTGGGAATCAGAGGAAGTGGGCATCAGACGTCCTGTTGCTTGGGACGATTTTACTGCGAGACTCAAGACAAAGTACTATAGAGTTGTGGCACAGTTTGAGCTACAACAGAAGTTTATCAACCTCAGGCAGGCTGGCAAGACGGTAGATGCTTATGCTGTGGAGTTCTGCAGACTGAGTAGGTTCGCCCCCGAGATGGTAGCAACAGAGAGCCAGAGGGTTATGAGGTTCCAGCAAGGGTTTCATCTTGAGCTCTTGCAATTGATAGAGGGGCACAACTACCAGACTTTCGATGAGGTATTGACGGCAACCCGAAGGCATAAGATCACCATTCACAGGATTGCAGCAAGGACTGGAGGGCAGAAGAGATCCCACAGTCAGATTGAAGGAGGAGGGGGAGTAGCGCCCCGAACAACAACACCATCCCCTGGCTTTCGTATTCACGATGTGGTGATGCGAGGGCCAGCACCACCAACAAGACAGCAGCAGCAGCAGAGGAAGAACCAGCAACCCCCGGCGGGCTGCACTTATTGTGGGAAGGTAGGGCACACTAGAGATGTGTGCCGGACATTGAACGGGCAGTGTTTGATATATGGAAGTCCAGATCATCGGGTTACCACCTGTCCTATGAATTCGAGGTCAGGAGGACCAGTACAATAATTTCCTGCTCTGCCAGCACCAGGGACAAGCCAGTATCGAAGACCAGCGGTGGTAGTGAGACCATTGGCACAAGGCCCGCTCATGTCGCAGGCTCAGATGTTTCGGCAGCAGGGACCACCAATGCAGCAGCAACAACACAGACCACTCCAGCATCACCAAGGCAGGGGCCACCAGCAGCACCAGGCTAGGCCGCAGCATGGGAACCAACAAGGAGGTCGAGGGCAGGCATTTAATCTGTCCTTAGAAGAGGCATTAGCATCGGGAGATGTTGTGGCAGGTAACATTCTCGTCGTCTCATATCCTGCAGTAGTATTGTTTGATTCTGGAGCATCACACTCATTTATATCTGCACAATTTGCGACACGACTAGGAATGGAGTTCGAGGCATTGCCAGGGAGATTGAATATACTCACTAGTAATGGGCTCGTAGGAGTTAGTAGAGTTATTCTAGCGTATAGCGTTGTAGTTTGCGGGCATTCCTTACCCGCCAGGTTGATAGAATTTCCTGTTGGAAATTTTGACGTTATCTTAGGCATGGACTGTCACGCCCCGCTCCCGCAGAAGCGATCGTCCTCGCTAAGGCGTGATGCCGCACGGGCCTAGGTTGCGCCCGTGCAAGGCTAAGTCCATAAACGGCCGATTTGAGCTAGGCCACAGAGTCGCACAGAGTGTTTCCATTTGTAGTGGAAAGTAAATGAACACAAATTGAAGCGAATTCAAACTCTTTATTGACATTCAAGAAGTTTACAAGCGGCGCTAGGCCGAGATTACAAATCACTCAATCTCTCTCTCTCTGAAACATAAAAGGCGTGCCTAGTGGCTTACAAGATGGAACGATTCATGGCGATGTTCCGATACATTATGTCCTGTATATGGTGCTTCAGCTCCTTGCAACGCCCCAAGGCTCCAGAGTTAGCTCCGCGCCTTAGCACGTTCGAGGGAAGCTCCGCACCCGCTGACGTCTCCTGCTTCCTGCAAGCAATCTGTGGGATTATCAGTACATTGCTATGCACTGGTGGAGACGCTAGCTCGCCCACAATGCTATCATTACCAAACACGTTCGATTTACTTCTGTGCACCGTCTATCATTCATTGTCTTTGTAATCTTTCCTTAGGGTCAGTTTCATGGCATATTTCATAACCTACCTCGTGTTGCCGAATTCAAGTGTTTGTATGGAAATACATGCACGACTTACCCATACTTACCGTCCGGCCTTCCCTGTCCAAAGTAAACCAAGTTAGTCAACAATTCATATAAACTTTCAATGTCGAGTGCGTGTCCCTGCCTCAGGTCCTAGCGCGACGTAGGCGTGTTTTCTAACTCGATTTCACGAAGTACTCTTTATCCTTTGGTGTGTTATATTTCAAGCCTGTAGACTACTTTGTTTCAATACAAGGACTTGCACATGGATTGCAACCAGCAAAGCCCACTTAATCTATATGTACCGGTCGCTGGCACCATAAACCATTTTGGACCCTTTTTCCCTTGGTATTTCTCAACTATCATAGGGTGCGGGCTGGACACACCCCGTTAGTCTCTTGAAATACCCCGCACTTACGTCTCCTGGGTGGCCAAGCCCGCACCCAAGCAGCCCGTAAGCCCCTTTGATTCCGCCTAGGCCGGCCACGATCCTCCCTTTGATCATGCCGCGGAATCCCTTATGTCTTCTACCTCCCGAATACGAGGGGATTGTCCACGACCATTTCGTATTGTTTGTCATTTTAACTCAACGGCTGTCTCCGAGCCGTAGGCTAACCCTTAGCCATAATGCGTTATCGCCCAGGTTGGCGTCCGTGCAGCGCGGGTAGCGAGCCCCATTGCACGTGCCCGTCATACCTGTCGCTAACCATTCCTTTCTTTCTTATCTTTTATTCATTTTTTCTTTTCTTTCTTTTCACTTGTTTGTTCATTGATTCATTCACACATTCATTCATTCATTCACTTATTTGTTCATTCTTTCATTCATATATTATGCAACTCCCCGTACGGGAGTCGCCTTGGCGACCCATCAGTCCCGAAGTCTTCCAATGTTGCTATACTCTACTCGGAACGACTATGTCGATAGTCTTCCATTTCATTGTTGTAAACCATTTATTGTTTTATTGTTGAACGCATAAGGGACTTGAACGTAAGCTTGTGCCTTAGCACGAGCGTGGAGCGCGGTGCGAGAGTTCTCACATTTTCCATGTTCTTTTCCATATTCTATACAAGCATACAAGATGGGATTATTCCCTTAGCTAGGTGCGTTGAGTCATTTATTAGCATGCGCGGTGTTATCGCCTAGCGATTCTAGCATTAGTGTCCGTATTGTTATGTGTCTAGGCTAAGCAAAGACGGGTTTATCGGAGCCACCCACCTTAGCGATGTTCGCATCGGCCGAGCGATACTCCGAGCGCGCCTTTGAAAGTCTAAGTCGGGATTCATCTTTGACGGGCCAATGTAAGCTTTGCATCGATTCTTCATCAGGTCGATGCCAACTCTTTGGGTCGACGGCTCGTTTGAGTCGTTGCACTTACGGTTTGAATCGGCGTTCCGCTAGGGCGGAGCGGGTCATTACATAATACACCACTCAAAACAAGTCTCGTCCTCGAGACTTCCTGAGTGCAGGTCATCCTACCGTTCCCTAACTCATATCGTGTGCGTATCTTAGACAATCCCTACCGACTGACTTTATCGCTCATTTTAGAGTTGATGGTACTTATTCAATTGTCGTGTTTTTTCGACTTGGTTGCTATTTCTTCGTGTCATGGGACTGAAATGGTCGCACGAGGTGCGTTGTAATTTATCTAACTCGAGAGTCGTAAGCTGAGGCAAACTCTCTTTCGTTTATGCGCATCTCAACACCCACTTGCAGCTGCACTCGAGTTCATCATATCGCTGAGTGGGGACTGTGCACATATTCAAGGCGTCCTCCGAATACGTACATTTCAACCAAGCTTAGCGATTAGCGAAGTCGAACAAGCTACTCGTGATAGTTTTAATTTGTCGATCGTTTCACTAACTTCGATTTAAAACCGAACTCGCGTGCATCTCACTATCATTTATCTTGATCCTCGAGATGATCCGATTCGTTTCTCAAGCGTTCTTGTCTACGAAATCAATACGATTTCTTCTTTTTAGCGGAGTCGACCAAGTCTTAAGTACTTTCCGTTCGATTCAAGACCAAGTATTGCACTATCATCGAGTACGTCTTCCTATCAATGATTCAATTCGTTATCCCAACTTTACTTGCGCATCATCCATTCCTATCATTCACTTTGTTTGGGGCCAATTTCATCGTCGTTCACGCACACTCCCTGTTCCCCGTCCTACTCTAAGTCTTGCTGCTCCAAGTCTATCGTCCGTCCAGGCGATACTGTAAGGTCAATCGCACAAGTTCAATCACTCGGCATAGGGTCGTCCGCCTATCCGCTAGGTCATCTCACAGGGTCATAGTTACAAGTCAAGTCCGTGGCTTATCGTGCAAGGCCGCTGCACGAAGCTCGCCCCAAATCCTATGGTCAAACCATTTGTTCGTTTGTACGGAAGTTTCTACCCAAGTTAGTTTTGCTCAAATTTCTAAACATCAAGCAGCGTTCACCCTATTCGCATCAACACATTCTCCGCTCCAAGTTCGAGCTCGTTTAGGAAAGTCATCCTACGATAGGTTGTCCTCAATCAAATCCTTGACATGTCAATATCGTGCGTCCGCAATAACAATTATAGTAGTCTATCTCTTCAAGTGTGTTTGATACAATCTATCTATCCATCATATCCAATTCACGTAGTCAATCACAAGGTCGTCTAGCCTTGCAATATGTCGCGCCCCGATCTCACGCAAGTCTGATTATTCACGGCGTACATGAATCACCATTCCAACGTTTCTGCAGAATAATTGTCCTCATCGGGACATAACTCTTGCGTTGAATCTAGACTTACTCATTTTCGATACGCGAATTGGGTCTACTCAATCCTCAAGTTTTACTTCGTCTTTCCAATCATAAGTTCGATCAATCCTCCAATTCGCCTTCGCTTCAAACCACAAGTCGAAGCAATCAAAATTGCCATGTCAACGTATTTCGAGTTCGATCATTCCCGCTGGACATGAATCACCATGCCAACGCTCACGCGGAACGATCGTCCAAATCCGACGTGACGTATGTGCGAGGCTGGAGTTGCGCTCGCACAAGACAAGATCGTTGTCGTTGTGGTTATCACCGAACAATCAAGTCACTTCCCTTCTTCATTCTAAACATTCATTTATATCCAAATTCTCCAACATAGCCTCCTTTAACACTTTGGCTTCTAATACGATCATCCTTCGTCGAATCAGAGTACCCCCGAGTTATTGTATATCGATCTTTGATACGCCTCAATACCATCGATGATGTACATATCCTGACGATCTTCCTTTTGCAATGAATTCCGAGTCATGCAACTTAATTTCCTCAATTCGCATTGTCTCGTGCTAACTCGTCATTGAGCAACATCTATTCCAAATCCTTAGTCATTTTCGTATCTTCAAACCAACGTTTCCTATGCACGCTATCTTTTGATCGTGCTATCTTCGGTTTCATCTGAGTATTTCGTCTTAACTCAAGTTTCAATTCATTCGACTAAATCCAAAATCGTATGCACGATCCACTACGTTTTCTCGACCAAGACCTCCATTCATTTCATCATCCCGACTCTCTATTCAACTTGTTTTGCACTTGCACTACACATTCGTAATTCGTCCGAACAATATCTCATTTGAGACTCTCAATGTCGCAACCAACTAAGCGTTACTCATTCTAAGGCTTTGCGCGATATAATCGCTTGCCGACATACTCGTACTATCCGTAAATCCTTTAGTCTCGCTCGAACAATTTCTATAACGTCCATACACCACTCAGGGTTCGAGTCACACGACTAGTCGTCGACACTCATTCTTATTCTTCTTCGAAGCTATCACATACACCACTCAGGGTCAAGTCACTCTACAAATCCTCGAAAGGTCATTCGATTCCCAATCGATATGCTCAATTGCGCGTTCGCCCGTTCCTCAAAGTCTAAGAACCAATTCCCATGTCCGTCTTAGCGTTGGTCAAGTAGAGTCTCTATCGACATACTTTCTAAGCCTCCCTTATTCTCGTCTGAGCGATAGTCGGTCTAGCTCGCAAACTCGTTCACACCAGAAGGTCTAGGTGCACGATACTCGGTAAAACATAGCCAAAAGGCTGCGTGCATAACCATCCCGTTCGAACTATACTTTGGTCTCGTGTACTCGTTTGCTGTTGTCAGCGTAAGCTTATTCAAGCACGCACTGCGTTTGCTAACTTTTAGCATTAGTTTTCTTTCAACTCAAGTTCGTCATACTTTGGCACAAAGGCCTTCGCCTATCGATCCCGTCTAACCGAGTACTCGTACAAGCTTTTGAAAATATTAGACTTATTTTATGGAACATCCCAAGGCACAACGAGAGAGAGCGTACACTTCTTTTGTTTTAAAACGAGCTTTCAAAACTGAGAGAATCGAAATGAAGTCCAAGGACGTAAAGCCGTGCTCTGATACCAATCTGTCATGCCCTGCTCCCGTAGTAGCGATCGTCCTCGCTAAGGCGTAATGCCGCACGGGCCTAGGTTGCGCCCGTGCAAGGCTAAGTCCATAAACGGCCGATTTGGGCTAGGCCACAGAGTCGCACAGAGTGTTCCCATTTGCAGCGGAAAGTAAATGAACACAAATTGAAGCGAATTCAAACTCTTTATTGACATTCAAGAAGTTTACAAGCGGCGCTAGGCCGAGATTACAAATCGCTCAAGCTCTCTCTCTCTCTCTTTCTGAAACATAAAAGGCATGCCAAGTGGCTTACAAGATGGAATGATTCATGGCGATGTTCCGATACATTATGTCCTGTATATGGTGCTTCAGCTCCTTGCAATGCCCCAAGGCTCCAGAGTTAGCTCTGGGCCTTAGCACGTTCGAGGGAAGCTCCGCACCCGCTGACGTCTCCTGCTTCCTATAAGCAATCTGTGGGGTTATCAGTACATTGCTATGCACTAGTGGGGAGGCTAGCTCGCCCATAATGCTATCATTACCAAACATGTTTGATTTACTTCTATGCACCGTCTATCATTCATTGTCTTTCTAATCTTTCCTTAGGGTCAGTTTCATGTCATATTTCATAACCTACCTCGTGTTGCCAATTCAAGTGTTTACATGGAAATACATGCACGACTTACCCATACTTACCGTCCGGCCTTCCCTGTCCAAAGTAAACCAAGTTAGTCAACAATTCATATAAACTTTCAATGTCGAGTGCGTGTCCCTACCTCAGGGCCTAGCGCGACGTAGGCGTGTTTTCTAACTCGATTTCACGAAGTACTCTTTATCCTTTGGTGTGTTACATTTCAAGCCTGTTCAGAAGGCACTTCATTTAGTTAACTTAGACTACTTTGTTTCAATGCAAGGACTTGCACGTGGATTGCCACCAGCAAAGCCCACTTAATCTATATACACCGGTCGCTGGCACCACAAGTCATTTTGGACCCTTTTTTCCTTGGTATTTCTCAACTATCATAGGGTGCTGGCTGGACATACCCCGTTAGTCTCTTGAAATACCCCGCACTTACGTCTCCTGGGTGCCCAAGCCCGCACGCAAGCAGCCTGTAAGCCCCTTTGATTCTGCCTAGGCCAGTCACGCTCCTCCCTTTGATCATGCCACAGAATCCCTTATGTCTCCCACCTCCCGTATACGAAGGGATTGTCCACGACCATTTCGTATTGTTTGTCATTTTAACTCAACGGCTGTCTCCGAGCCGTAGGCTAACCCTTAGCCATAATGCGTTATCGACCAGGTTGCGTCCGTGCAGCGCGGGTAGCGAGCCCCGTTGCACGTGTCCGTCATACCTGTCGCTAACCATTCCTTTCTTTCTTATCTTTTATTCATTCTTTCTTTTTACTTGTTTGTTCATTGATTCATTCACACATTCATTCATTCATTCGTTCACTTATTTGTTCATTCTTTCATTCATACATTATGCAACTCCCCGTACGAGAGTCGCCTTGGCAACCAATCAGTCCCGAAGTCTTCCAATGTTGCTATACTCAACTCGGAACGACTATGTCGATAGTCTTCCATTTTATTGTTGTAAACCATTCATTGTTTCATTGTTGAACGCATAAGGGACTTGAACGTAAGCTTGTGCCTTAGCACGAGCGTGGAGCGCGTTGCGAGAGTTCTCACATTTTTCATGTTCTTTTCCATATTCTATACAAGCATACAAGATAGGATTATTACCTTAGCTAGGTGCGTTGAGTCATTTATTAGCATGCGCGGTGTTATCGCCTAGCGATTCTAGCATTAGTGTCCGTATTGTTATGTGTCTAGGCTAAGCAAAGACGGGTTCATCGGAGCCACCCACCTTAGCGATGTTCGCATCGGCCGAGCGATACTCCGAGCGCGCCTTTGAAAGTCTAAGTCGGGATTCATCTTTAACGGGCCAATGTAATCCTTGCATCGATTCTTCATCAAGTCGATGCCAACTCTTCGGGTCGACGGCTCGTTTGAGTCGTTGCACTTACCGTTTGAATTGGCGTTCCGCTAGGGCGGAGCGGGTCATTACATGGACTGGCTGAAAGACAGTCATACGATAATAGATTGTCGTAGAGGGAGTGTATCTTTTGATATTCCTGGCATGAAGCGGTTCACCTTAGTCAGATCAGTGGCAACTCAACAAGAGCAAGGAGTAGTAACGGCAATGGAAGAAGTTCAAGTTCCGAAGGTAGTTGAAGAGTTTCTAGATGTATTTCCTGAAGAACTTCCATGTCGACCACCGGTTAAAGATATTGAGTTCAGTATAGAATTAGCACATGGAACTAAACTGATATCAGATCAAGTTTACAGAGTGGCAGATTCAGAATAGGCCAAGGTGTATCAGCACATAGAGGAACTGAAGGAGAAGAAGTTCATCCAAGCTAGCATATCACCATGGGTAGCGCCAGTGGTACTTGTGGAAAAGAAGGATGGGTCATCCAGATTGTGTATTGACTACAGGAAGCTTAACGCGACAATAGTAAAGAACAAGTACCCACTATCCAGGATCGACGACTTGTTTGATCAGTTGAGCAGAGCTAGAGTTTTCTCCAAGATAGATCTTCGGTCAGGGTATCATCAAGTGAGGGTTCAGAAGGAGGATATTCCCAAGACAGCATTCAGGTCGAAGTATGGGCATTATGAATTCTTAGTAATGCCGTTTGGTTTGACCAATGCTCCAGCAATATTTATGGATTTGATGAACCACATCTTTATGCCGTACTTAGATCAATTTGTCGTTGTGTTTCTTGACGACATTCTCGTATACTCTGCTAGTGAAGAGGAGCATGAAGACCACCTCCGGAAAGTGTTACAGGCTCTGAGAGAGAACCAGTTGTATGCCAAGCTCAGCAAGTGTGAGTTCTGGACGGATCATATTTCATTTTTGGGACACATCATATCAGGAGCTGGAGTAGCAGTGGATCCCAAGAAGGTAGAAGCAGTAGAGAGTTGGTCAGTACCCAAGACCGTAGCAGATGTGCGGAGTTTCTTGGGATTGGCAGGATATTACAAAAGATTTGTTTCAGACTTTGCAAGACTTTCAGCACCCATGACCCGCTTGACACGGAAGGATGTGCCATTCGTCTGGTCGGCAGAATGCCAGTCATCATTTGAGAATTTGAAGCAGAAGTTGATATCGGCACCTATTCTTACATTGCCAATTGGACCCGAAGGTTTTACTATTTATTGTGATGCATCAGGAAAAGGACTTGGATGTGTCCTCATGCAGCATGGGAAGGTGATAGCGTATACATCTAGGCAACTTCGAGACCACGAGAAGAATTACCCAACTCACGACTTAGAGTTGGCGGCAGTAGTATTTGCTTTGAAACTATGGAGACATTACTTATATGGTGATCGAGTGGACATGTACACAGACCACAAAAGTCTAAAGTACATCTTTACTCAGAAGGAACTGAACATGAGGCAGAGAAGATGGCTAGAGTTGATCAAGGATTATGACGTGGAGCTTCAGTATAATCCAGGCAAGGCTAATGTGGTAGCAGACGCTCTTAACAGGAGAGACGGCGCATTTATGTTGACAACACAAAAGCATATTTTAGAAGACCTTCGGGAGATGGGCATCGAGGTTATACTTCCTAGTGACGTAGGAATTCTGGCAAGTCTACAAGTTCAATTCGACTTAGTAGACAGGATCAAGGCAGCTCAGGCGCAGGACCCAAGGATTCAGAAGCTTAGGACAGAATATGAGTCAGGGCTCAGGAAGGAGATGAAGATTCATGAAGATGGTACACTTAGATTTGGATCACGTCTATGTGTGCCCAGTGGAGATATTAGACAGGAGGTTATGACAGAAGCCCACAGTTCTCAGTATTCTATACATCCTGGAGGAACCAAGATGTACCAAGATATCAAGCAGCACTTCTGGTGGAACGGAATGAAGAGGGAGATAGCTAGATTCGTTTCCCGTTGCTTGATATGTCAGCAAGTGAAGGCGGAACAGCAGAGGCCAGCTGGATTTTTGCAACCGCTTCCTATTTCGGAATGGAAGTGGGAACATATTACCATGGACTTTGTGACCGGTTTACCAAGATC
Organism: Iris pallida; assembly: GCA_029216955.1. Taxonomy (NCBI): domain Eukaryota; kingdom Viridiplantae; phylum Streptophyta; class Magnoliopsida; order Asparagales; family Iridaceae; genus Iris; species Iris pallida. The sequence continues at coordinate 1,355,223 of JANAVB010024996.1, forward strand.
GCCAAGTGGTAAAGATGCTATTTGGGTTATAGTGGACTGGCTTACAAAGGTGGCACATTTTCTTCTTTTTAGAGTAGGGCAATCTACAGAAAAGTTGGCGGAGTTGTATATGCAGCAGATAGTCAGGCAGCATGGAGTCCCTGTCAGTATTATATCAGATAGAGATACCCGTTTTACATCACATTTTTGGAAGAGTTTACATCATAGTCTGGGTATCAAGTTAAGATTTAGCACGACTTACCATCCACAGACGGACGGGCAATCAGAAAGAACAATTCAGACTTTAGAAGATATGTTGCGAGCTTGCACCCTAGATTTTAGAGGATCTTGGGAGAGCCACCTACACTTAGTCGAGTTCTCGTATAACAACAGTTATCAAGCCAGTATCCAGATGGCGCCATTTGAAGCACTATATGGTAAGAAGTGTAGGTCGCCACTAGCATAGGATGATATCGGGGAAAGGAAGATGCTAGGCCCAGAAATAATTGTTCAGACAGTTGAAGTAGTTAAAGAAATTAGAGAGCGACTTCGAATTGCACAAGATCGACATCGTCATTGGGCAGAACAGCATCGTAGGCCGCTAGAATTCTCTGTTGGGGACCACGTGTTCTTGCGGATCTCACCTACCCATGGGGTCATTAGATTTGGCGTTCGCGGGAAGTTGAGTCCACGATACGTAGGCCCATTTGTTATTCTTGATAGGGTAGGCGATGTTGCTTATCGTTTGTCCCTTCCACCTTCGTTACGAGAGGTGCATGATGTGTTTCATGTATCTCAGTTGCGTAGGTATGTATCGGACCCAAGCCATATCCTCGATCATTCTGAGCTGGTTGTTGGTACCAACCTATCTTACGAGGAACAGTCGGTGTCCATTTTGGACCGAAGGGAGAAGATACTCAAGAACCGAACAATTAGCCTTGTCCGTGTTGCTTGGGGTCATCATTCCTTAGGCGAGTCAACGTGGGAACGTGAGGATGATATCCGATCACGGTATCCGCACCTATTTGACTCACAAGGTATATTTCTTCTCGTGTACCTTGATTGTCTTGATTTCTCATGCTTATCACCTAATGATTAGAATTGCTAGATATCGTCGATGGATAAACATAAATATATTGCTTGCTATTGATATTGTAAAATGACTGCTTGCTCGCTAGAATTGCTTGTACTTGAATTAGTTTAGCTCTGACGTTTCTATCCTGCTTGGATTTGAAATTTCGAGGACGAAATTTTTCTAAGGAGGGTAGAGATGTCACTCCCTGTTCCCAGAATACGTATTTTTATACGTGTACTCTTTGAATGTATTTATTTAATATTTATCATGCAATTGTTCTGTATTTAAATTCCTTTATTTCACGCTAATTATTTCTCTGCATTTTATTTTCTGCTTTACTTTGCTTTTGGGTTCGGCCGGGTTGGTTTATTTCCAGTTTTACATGAACCACCACTCCCATTTAAAGCCCCAAACCCTTCTCTCTCTTCATTACTTCTTTCTCATTTACTCTTCTTCTTCCTCATAACTCTCTCTACCTACCAAAACCCATAGGCAAGTACATCTTGCTTCCACATGAGAACCCATTTTTATGGTTCAATTATCTTCCTCTCGTGATTCTAAGAAAGTTTAGAACTTGGTATTTTACATTTTGAAGTCTCATTTTTAGTAGATCTAGAAATTACTATTTTTCGGATTTCATTGGTTCTGATCTATCAAACTTCCTTATTTCCAAGTTTTGTTCGTTCCAGATTGTTGAGATTGTGTTATACGCCATTCTGACCTATGGAAACCCCATTTTAGGCTTGGACTGAAGGTTTCATGGAATTTGGAGTTTGGGAGGAGTTTTACGCTCACGTTATACGTGCCAGCGTAATATCGAACTCTACGCCCACGTTTTTACGTGTTAGCGTAATATCGAGCTCTACGCCCACGATCATTCGGGTCAGCGTGAATCTGTTTTACGCAAGTCGACTTGGCTTGGCGTATTACTTTTACGCATACTCATTCGTGCGTAAACTTAAATCTTTACGCGTATCAGTTCACGCGTGATGTTATTTTTATGCGTAAAATATTTTACGCGTAACCCTGTTCTTTACGCATAGCTATGTTTTACGCGTATTCCTTGGCTTGGCATAATTTTCTTTACGCATAATATTATTCTTTTACACGTTACTTTTTATGCATATAAATTCATGCGTAAACTTTACTTTTACGCGTAACTTTATGTTTTACGCATACTTTTCTAGTTTGGCGTAAGACAAGTTTTACGCGCAACTTTATTTTTACGCATGCAAGTTTTTACGCGCAACGTTACTCCTTACGCATACTTGCTTTACGTGCGTATTTTGCCTGAGCGTAAAGCTTGGGCGTGAACCGGTGGCCTTAGCGTAAAGCTTGGGCATAGACTAGTCATGGCATAGCTCAGCCTTGGCGTAGTCCAACCTCGGTGTTTCTATTGATCAACACTTTATTTACTTTATGTCGGCATGGCATTTTCCTATTATATCCTTACGTCTTTTGACATGAACTCGATATAATCATGTCACGCCCCAGAACCAGAATACTGGATAGCGGGGGCGGACATAGCCAGCTACGTATGATAAAATGGAATCCATCTCACCATACGGTCATGGCTGTCTAGATATGTGAGGGTTTATCTACAAGCCATCAGTCTCTTAGGGTCATAAATTATCCTATTGTCTCAATCTCAACCAACTAATAATAATCACAAGATATCAGATCACCAAATATACAATTGTAAGACGTCCCAAACATTACATATCCAGATGATCATGAAGCTAGTCGTACAAAATATAAGGACTAGCAGGAGTTAAGTCATACATGATCAACCTCGAGTTGCCAATCATGCTTACAGCCCGTAGGCAGACAGTAAATAAAAGTGCATCGAGCTAACAGGTGCTCGTCGGCTAAACGCCTCAAAAGAATAATTTTTACAATAGAGTGAGCGAAACAAAATAGAAAACCCACTCGTTGCCCGGGTTCCGTCTAGTATTCACCATTGGGCTGGAAGACAGGTAGATCCTTTGCTGCCGCTCCGGTATCTGGCCATACAAAACCAGCTGGGTCAGACCCCAGAAAGAGCAAGTGCCACAAAGGAGGCCACGCAATAAGAACAAAAATCAGCAATCAGCACAATAATATAATTACATAATAAAAGACAGTAATTTAAGAAAAGCATGATGGGTAATATAAAAGACAATTTTGTATAGAATCACTAAAAGACAGGACATATGGAAAAGCATGACAGGATGATATACGATGAGATAACCATGGGACTATTCAGATGGCCAGGTTACAACCCGTAAACCAAACAAGGACCGGGGTTGTAACCCTTCGTCTGAACGGAACTTGGTTTCTCTCACCATTTATCGGCAAGATAAATATAAGGAATCAGGTCAAGTAACAATCTGGAGTGACAATCATTATAGTGACAATCTGGAGTGACAATCATTATAGTGACATTCCTTCAATCATTCTGGTACAATTTTACAATCAATCAATTCTAGACAATACTATACTGGACTAGACTCCATCCAAGCAATCACGGCCAATCATTGCCTACGGCTTTCTACATTAACTAACTAGGGTTATCACGATCCTAGTTACTAGCAAGATGCAATGAGATGTTCCTCCAGCCACAAGCCCTGCAGCTAATCCAGGTTATCCAGGCGATTCGAATTCATTAAGCAGTTATCAATAATTATGTGCCCCACACGACGGTGAGCTGGAAATGTGCCCTACTCGACGGCAGGCTACAAGTCCAAACAATTGCGGCCGGGATAACGGGATTGCCTGTAACTGGGGAAATCTCTCATGACTACTGAATTATTCTAGTTATTAGCCTTAATCTATTTTAGTAGGTACTCCTGACCGTGGTACTCAGGAGTGCTATCCTAGACATGATGCAAGACTGGACAAGTGGATTTAACAAGCAAGCAAGAAAGAACCACCCACGGTGTCAAGGCAGGTCAAGTTAAGTTATCAAGTCAAGTCAAGTCAAGTCAGGAGTGCGCCGCCACGGGCCACTATCAAGTCGGGTTGGTCATGTCAAGAGTGCACCACTACGGGTCACTGTCGTGTTATGCTAGTTCCTTGTCATACCAAGCAATGTACAATAGTCATTGCAAACATATTAAGTAAAATCAAGTTCATGACAAAAGGCGTAAGGATATAAAATGGGCATGAAATATCTAATAAAATATCAATGTATAGGGCTATAGAAGAGCCAAGCTTAAAGAAATTAAACCAAATCTCCAAGAGCCAATAGATTGCGCAAGGGGTCAGGGGGGTTGGATTGCGCAGGGTACCAACTGCGCAGGGTGGTTGGCGCAGGGTTGTACTGCACAGGGTCCAAGCGCGCAGGATTAGATTGCGCATGAGCAGACTGCGCAGGGGTGGATTGCACAGGAGTGAATTGCGCAGGAGAGGTTGGCGCAATGGTCAAGTGCGCAGGGGTTACTTTGCGCATGGCTGGCTTGCGCATGGCTAGCTTGCGCCAGCGCAATCCAGCGCAGCACAAAGCACTGGCTGAGCCTATGCGCAATCGGCCATGCGCTAAAGAGCACAGGCCGGGGTGCGCAAACGGTCAAGTGCTAAAGAGCACTGGCCGAGAGCCTTCACCGAGGCTGAGATGAACTCCTCAAGAACACCAAAACTTTAAATCTTCATATCTTTGTCAAATCAAAGCCAAATCTAGATTTTTAAAGTTCTAACTTGAGTAAAATTGAATTCTCTTCCACATGGAAGCATCAAAACAAGCAAAAATCAAAGTTTAATAGATCAAAACCATGGATTTCCGAAAATAATCAAAACTTAGATCTAGAACAATGGAGACTCCAAATCATAAAATTCCAAGTTCTAATATTGGTCTACATGTCCTAATCTATCAAATGGACAAATAAAATTGGGTGCTTATTTGTTGGCAAGGTGCACTTGCCTATAGGTGATGGTGTTGTGTAGAGGAAGGAAGAAGAAGAAGAAATAAGTGGAAATAATGAGGAGAGAGAAAAGTAGGTAGGGATTTATGATGGTGGTTGTGATGGAATGGAAGTGGAGAATAGGCTAAGGTGTTCCACTCATGATGAACCAAACCAACTCCACAAAATAAAACCAAACCATGGTCCAAAACCCATTTACGAGAAACCAAAATCCGCAAGTCGAGAAAAATAAAATACGTGCCAAAATCAAATTACGAGTACAAATACGAAATACAGAAAATACGGAAAATGAGGGTGACAAATCATGATAGGTTAATATTGTTAATACATGATTGTTGTGTGGAATATACCATATGTCTTGATTTGGTTTGTGGATAACCAGAATGACTGGAACTTAACCCTGAGAGTTATAGACTCGACCATACTAAATACTAGTTGATTTTCATGCCTTGTCACGAATTGACATTGATTGTTACCTTGACTGAATGATTGATCATGCGTTCCTAGTTGGAACTAAAGAGACTGGCTAGTCGTCTTATTGGAATTGAATGAGACACGTTCATATTAACTATGAACTATTGCAATCAACTGGCCGATCCCGAACATTGGCTTATGGGCACGTGCAGGCTTCAATTTATTTTCTACAAAAGCAGCATGTGTACTTTTTATGGTCAAGGCATGATTATTCTGTGGCTAGTTTTGATTGTTGCATTACGCTATGTAAGACCTACAACCTAACCGCATTGGTATCGTTGTAGAGTTGTGCATATCGTACTTTGTACGAAAGTACTCATTCTGAATGACCATGATCCACGGCATGGGATTTCATTTAACATAGAGACTATTAAGTTAAATAAAATAATGATTGCATGGAGAGAGAACGGATTCCCGAGTTCTTACATGGCAGCCATCTTTGGGACTATTAGTGCCCGACATGCCGGCTGGTTCCCACATATACTTCAAATCTGCCACACGGGCAGGGAGCGGTATCTGCTTATATTATTTATTGTATATTGATGACGGGCGTCCCGCTGGAACTCGTCTAAATTCATGATTGGCGTAATTGATTGATTGGGTAGACTAGCCTTGCTTGTACATAGTAAGAACTGAGGAATCCTCATTGCATATTTCCAGGATAACTTAGAACTCACAGTAGCAAGCCGTAGTAGTTGCATGGCCGTTTAAGTCGACTTGTTTGTGCACTGTACCTACTCTGTTAACTATCCAGATGATCATAATATCAAGATATGACGGGTCAACTTTTGTCCTTGTTTGGTTGGAAAGTTGGTTTGAAGTGTCGTGATGATATGTGAATCCCAGTAGCAAGTGGAGACTACTTATTATATTCTTAATTTTTATCACTGGTTCTAATTCCTCATATCGTGCTTTCTTGCGGTACTTGCTATTAGAGGTCTAACCTCTCTGGTTTTGTATGGCCAGATTTAGAGCCGGTTCCCGAGGACTCAGCTTACTTCTACCTCCAAGATGGTCAATACTAGAGGAATGATCGCAGGAGGACACGAGTGGGTTCCTTACATCCCCGCTCGTTTTGTTATTTACTTTATACTTTGTCGTTTGGCACCGACATGTTAGTCGGATCGTCTTGTACTTACTTTTACATAATTGTAACTAAGTTAGGCTGCAGCTGATAACAATTGTGTATACTTTACTACATCATCTGGCTACGTTTTGTAAAGCCAGATGTCAAGAATATTTTGACTAAGCATTTGGGACACCTTACTGCTTTATCTTACATGTTCTCTATTACTGTTTTTTTTTAATAATTGAGACAATAGATGTTGAGTGACCCTAGTAAGACTCTCATGTAGTATGCACCCCCTCGTCTTTTTAGACAGTATTGATCGTATTATACGGTATTTATCTACCCGTAATACGTAGCTGGCTGAGTCATTCTCCCGCTCTCCAGTATTCTGGTTCTGGGGCATGACTGGGGTTCCAGTTCTTTGTGAGACCAGTACTTTGCGAATCTTCTCGTGATTGTTGTATTCCTTGTCGAGAGAAGACAACGGATTTACGATGTCAAGGAAATATGTGAACATCTGAGTAGTCGTCTCATTTTGCTTCATTTTGAATGCCTCATATTCCTGAGTCAATCTGTTGATCTTTGATTATTTGACTTGAGTCGTACCTTCATGAGTCACCTCTAGAAGCTTCCATACTTCATGCGATGTTGTGCAAGTGGACATCCTATTAAATTATGTCATGTCTACTGCACAAAACAGAGCGTTAATAGCATGAACGTCAAGACTAGCTTATTTCTTTTCATTATCGGTGTACTTATCGTGTGGTTCATCAACAAGTTCACCATCAACAACTATACGTGCTGGCTTTTTTTAGCCATCGGTAACGATTGACCAAAGGTCAAAATCTAATGACTTTAAGTAGATGCACATTCGTGTTTTCCAATAGTATAGTTGATTCCATCAAACAGTGGAGGTCTGTTGGTGGATTGTCCTTCACGTGCATTAACCATGTGATAGTGTCTCTAGAGAGTATATGCAAATAAATGACAGAAACGGTTAATTAGTAAATATATATTTGTCAATTAACCTGCTCTGATACAAATTGTAGGACCGATATATTAAGCAATATATACTCTAGAGGGGGTGAATAGAGTGTCTAGCGGAATATTACTAATTAAAAACAAATACTACTATATCACTATCGTGTCGTAGTGCTATGTCACAGTTATATAAAAGCAGTAAATAAGAGAGACAGAGAGCAAACGTAAACACAGCGATATATCCTGATCTCTCTCTTGTGAGGACTATTCCAGGCCGGAGGACTCTTGCTCCGAGTTGAAATCTACTATTGAAAACACAAACTTTAAACGAGCGCTTGTCGTTCTTTACAACACCGAGCTTAGATCTGAAGTGCTCGATCGACTTCAATTGTGAAGTGTGATCTTCTTGATCAAGCCTCTGATTATAACTCTCTGAAACTTCTAGACCGTACCGTACTGACAATAGACTAGAGAATTGTCACGCCCCAGAACCAGAATACTGGAGAGCGGGGGACAGACACAGCCAGCTACGTATATTAAAGTGAATTCTACCTCGATATACGGTCACGGCTGTCTAGATACATGAGGGTTTAACTACAAGACAATAGTCTCTTAAGGTCAAGAACAAGCCTAGTGTCTCAATCTCAAGCAAGCAAGTAAATGTAACAAGATGGCAGATCATCAGACATACAAAGTAAGGCGTCCCATACATTAAATATTCAGATGATCATGAAGCTAGTCATACAAAATGTGATGACTAGCAAGAGTTTAAGTCATACATGATCAACCCTAGGATTTGTCAACCATGTTACATCCCTTAGGCACACAGGAATATAAATTTAACATGAGCTAACACTTGTTCGGCGGCTAAACGCCTCAAAAGAATAATTTACAATAGAATGGAAGAGCAAAATAAAATCCACTCGTTGTCAAGGTTGCGCCTAGTGTTCACCATCTGGCTGAAAAGCTAGAAGATCCTCGGGTGCTACTTCAAAATCTGGCCATACAAAACCAGCTGGGTCAGACCCCAGAAAGAGCAAGTGCCACAAGGGAGGCTTCACTTAAGAACTAAACCAGCAATTAGCACAAGAACACAATTATATAATAAAAGATTAGAGATATGGAAAATCATGATGATATACGATAAGATAACCATGGGACTATTCAGATAACCAAGTTACAACCCTTAAACCAAACAAGGACCGGGGTTGTAACCCTTCATCTGAACGGAACTTGGTTTCTTAAACCATTTATCGATAAAATAAAGCACAAGCAATCGGGTCATGTAACAATCTTGTACAGGGTCAGGACAAGACTAGACTGGGCTGGACTCCATCCAATCAATCACGGCCAAGCAATGAGTACGGCTTGATACTTTAACTAACTAGGGTTATCACAAGCCTAGTTACTAGCAAGATGCAATCGAGATGTTCCAACAGCCACAAGCCCTGCAGACTTTATCCAGGTTATCTGGTCACAAGTTGAGAGAGTTGGATTAGGTGACTTGGGGGTGCAACACATGACAGTGTGCTAGAAATGTGCCCTACTCGACGGCAGGCTACAAGTCCAATTAGAGTGCCCAGATAACGGGACTGTCTGTAGTTGAAAAATCTCTTCATGAACTACTTGATCAATCTAGTCATTATCCTAGTCAGATTCAGTATGAATCCCTGACCGTGGTAACCAGGAATTCATGTCCTAGACATGATGCAAGACGAGACTAGACTGGTAGCTTTTACAGATAAGGTCCAAAGCAATCACCCACGGTGTCAAGACGAGAATGTTCTTAGCATGTCAAGTTGGCCGTCGCAACAGCGTTCAAGGTTACATGTCAAGATTACTTAGCAGGTCAAGATAACCGTCGCAACGGTGTTCATGAGTTCATGTCAGGATTACTTGTCAAGGGTGTACCACAACGGGTTACCATCATGTCATGTTACTTGTACTTGTTACTTATTAGGAGCGCGCCATGATGGGCCACTATCATGAGTTGTCACAAAAATCATGTCGTGTACAGATTATCATTACAATATTAACATATCATGATTATATCGAGTACGCCAAGGGGAGTACGCCAAAGGAGTATGCTAAGGGGAGTACTCCAGGCAGGGGAGTACGCCAAAGGAGTACGCCAAGGGGAGTACGCCAAAGGAGTACGCCAAGCCAGAGGAGTACGCCAAGCAAAAATATGCATAACGGAAGTAAGCGTAAAGGAGTACGCCAAGGGAAGTACGCGTAAAGGAAGTACGCGTAAAGGAGGTACGCGTAAAGGAAGTACGCGTAAAGGAGTACGCCAAGGGAGTACGCATAAAAGAGTACGCCAAGGGAAGTACGCATAAAGGAAGTACGCGTAAAGGAGGTACGCATAAAGAAAGTACGCATAAATGAGTACGCCAAAGGAGTACGCATAAAGGAGTACGCCAAGGGAAGTGCGCATAAAGGAAGTATGCGTAAAGGAGGTACGCATAAAGGAAGTACGCGTAAACGAGTGCGCCAAGGGAGTACGCGTAAAGGACTACGCCAAGTTAAGTACGCGTAAAGGAAGTACGCGTAAAGGAGTAAAGTTTACGCGTGAAACTTGTTTTACGCCAGGCAGAGTAGACTTTGTTTTACAAGTAAAACAGTCTTGACTTGCGTAATCCAGATTCATGCTGACACGAATAAACGTGGGCGCAGAGTTTGTTACTACGCTGGCACGAATAAACGTGGGTGTAAGGAACCTCCAGAACTCCAAATTCAATGAAACCTTCAATCTAAGCCAAAAATGGGACTTCCATAGATCAAAATGGGGTATAACACAAATCTCAACCACATGGAACGAATCAAAACTTGAAAATAAAGAAGTTTGATAGATCAAAACCACCAAATCCGAGAATGGCAAATTTCTAGATCTACAAAAAATAAAACTGCAAAATACAAAATGTCAAGTTCTAAACTATCTTAGAATCACGAGAGGAAGATAAATGAACTATAAAAAATGGGTTCTCATGTGGAAGCAAGGTGCACTTGCCTATGGGTTTTCTTAGGTTAGAGGAGAGGTTAATAAAGAAGAAGAAGAGTAAATGAGAATAAGTGAAGAGAGAGAAAGTAGTTGGACTTTAAATGGAGATGGTGGTAGGTAGGGGGTTGGGTTCATGATGAACCACCCTAAACTAAAACAAACCAACCCAAGCCGAACCCAAGTCAAAATAAACCAAAATAAACCAAGTTATGCAAGATTAAGCTAGACAAGTCTGATTACGGGTCGGAATTCCGTACACGTACACTGAAAATACGTATAACGAAAAACGGAGGTGACAAGATTGTAAATCATGTTTAGAATTTGAAAATAAAAGTTTTGAATAGCTAAGAAAGCTGTGAGAAGAGAAGATCGGAAGTGAATGAGTGATTTAGAATGAAAAACTCTTCTCTAATTATAAGATTGCTGAAAACCGAGTTCTTACCGAATTCAGATGCCAAACGTTCAAAAATTTGACCGTTGCAGTCGAGTATGCAGGAAGAATAGGTTTACAGTAGGTACCCAAGTTCGAACCAAATTCGGATGCCAAACGTTCAAAAATTTGACCGTTACAGCCGAATCTACAAGAAGAACAGGTTTACAGGGTTTATCAAATCAGGTACCCGAGTTCGTGCCGAACTCTGGTGTTCTGAATTAGGTTAAAATCCATGTTCTAAAACTGGTTTTGGGCTCTTTGGACTATTTTTCAAATACGGGAAAACAAGTTTTATTTGTAAAACTGGGTAGTTTGAAAAACATTTTTGGGTTAAGTCTATTTGCCAGTACGACGCAATTTATATTTTTCCTAGACTCAAATGAAATTGTGAAAAATACATTTGAGAATGAAAAATAAATACAGACGCGACGACTGAGTAAATCTTGAACTATAGCAGTACTGGTTGTCGTAGTCCGTCGTGAGTTGCCCGTATATCAAGTTCGAGTTTAAGCGATTATCAAAATCGGTTTGACTATGACCAATAGACCAATACGTATGAGTCTCCTACAGCGTCGTCATGCTGTGCTCTATCGACACGATCAACTCAGTAATACTACGCTCCAACCTCTAGCTCATAGTCGTGAGCTCCATGATGTTGCCCTCGAGCGTATCAATTCTTGTGGTGATCGTCAGATCGTCTGTCTGCGGTTGAGAATGGACTTGCTCCCTAATCCTCCGAAATAACTCGTCCCGCAAAGATTTAACTTGGCGGTCAACGCTCTCATATATTCGGGCCCACAACTCGTCGCACAAAGACGAAACTTTAGTCCTTGAATACCATATGCAATAACTATTACAATCACTAAATAACATATTTTTAAATTATTTATTTTAAATAATAATCGATATTTCCCTATTTTATGGAGTTTTGAAACGCTGACAAGAATTTCATAAATTAAATAAGGTAATAGTTATACTAATTTGATTAGAATTGGGTGTCATAATCATATTGGATATGTTCAGATACACTGAATAGACAGCTCAGTTTAAATTCAACTGACTAAAAATTAAGGTGGAGTGATACAACTGTTCAGATTAAACTACAGAACGACTAATGCCAATTGCTTAATTTAATACACATATTGGGCATTATTATCTGTTTAATACTGAAATTATGTACTTCAATATATTACCTTCAACGATTGAAATATTTTGGAAAAATACTTTGAAGGTACTACTGACTACCAAGAAATCTAATCACTGATGACACCACTTTCTACTGAGATTGAGTTTGTGTGAAACCAAAGCTAAGCCGAAATTTGTGTGAGGCTAGATCATTATATACCTTTCATTGAGGTGACCAATAAATTTTTGCAACAATTCAGAACATTGGAGTGGACCATGTATTGCTCAATAATTCAAAACCTGGGGGGTGCAGTCGCGACAATGTATCTGTATCTTTGTCAAGATAATTAGGATATGTGTGTCCGTGTCATGTCATGAGAATTAGGGTTAGGATTTACCTGATCGAAGAGGGTGGCTGACTGACCGGAGAGCCGATGGGGTCGCACGTCGAAGGCGGTGGGAAGCCGAAGCAGGAAGGAGCCAAAGCGCGTCGAAGGTGATGGGGAGCCGGAGTGCCGGAGGGGAAGGGCGTAGGGGGCGAAGGCATGGGAGGGGGAGAGCCGAAAGGGAGGAGGTAAGAGAAGCGCCGGAGGGAGGATTTGGGATTTGGGGAAGGAGAAGAATTTGGGATTTGGAAAAATTTAGGAATGGGGTATAGTGAATCTCGATTGTGTGAATTAAAAAGTTAGCAACGGCTTAGTCGGTCGTCGCTAAATATCGCAACTATAAAAAAGCATAGCGATGTTACAATAAACGTTGTCGCTAAACGTCACTATTATGAAAAACTCAGGGACGTTCCGCGACTTCTAGCGACATCTATGTTAATAATACTAATAGTAGCCGCTATTCGCTATTTGTTGCAAACAGCGACGTGTTGTGTCGTTTAATAATGGAGTCGCTAAATTTGTTTAATTTAGTGGCGTTTGCTTCTTGCGTCGCTAATAATGTCGCTAGTATGCCGTATTTTGGTAATGAAATATATGGTCAACTTAGAAGTGAAGCGGTAGTAGTAGAGTAAGGAACAATGGGAATAATATATAAAGAGTCAATTTTTGTTCACCCGTGAGTAGTGAATGATAAAGGTTCAAGAAAGGAAAGATGAGGGGATGTATGGAAGATGGGGACTACGCTGCAAGTGACAGTTTCTGCTGTAACTAGAGGCAGGTCCACCAAGTTTTTGTGTTTAGTTGCAGCTGCCACACAACTGAGAGCTTTCACTTGCTATCATCTCACCTTTTTCTCAACTTTTGTTGCATCAAAAAATCACCGCAAATGGCTTGAAAGTGGAGAGAGAGAAATGGCAAAGGGTGCGACAACAATGAGGGCGTCGACGTTGTATGCTCGATGGCAGCAACGGAGGCGACGACCTCTTCGATTGGGGTTACGGAGATGATGGTCTCGGCGGCAACCTTATCGGAGCGGTGGATTCTTCTACAGCTTCCAGACTCAGAGCAACGGGCTCTTCTTCGACGACCGTTTGGAGCAGCGCCACTTGCGGTGGTTTGGGGGTACATGGCATTGGCCTAAAACTAGACCACTGGAACCAAAATACCATGTTCAGGGTGTGTGGGGGTGCCAAGTAGAAGGTAACCAACATAATCAGTACGTATGGCAATGCTAAATGTAGGCTAATTCTAAGGGCACTCCCATAATTGCTTGGGGCTAGCCCTTACTAGGGGACAGTCCAGTTTGGTGGAACTTTTACTTGGGATAGCCTCAATTTTTCTTGAGGCTAGCCCCCTCCCCCCCACCAAACCCTCAATCAATACTTCATTTGCTAATTTTCATTCTCTCTCTTTCAATTCTTAAACCCTAAAATCATAAAAGAAATAGAGATGAAGAAGACGAAGAAGAAGCCGCCGTGAACCGATCCTTCGACTCATCCTCACTCATTTGCAGCGTCGCCAACCGCTGGGCCCCGTGCCTGCCGACGCTCGCCGCCGCCGCTCGCTTCCTGTGCCGCGCCGAGAACCGTCTGTTCATGCGCAACTCCACCGCGGAGCAACTGGAGGAGCACCAGAGCGACTGGGCCTACTCCAGGCCGGTGGGGTTGCTCGACATGGTGTGGAACTTCGTATTTGTCGTGGGTCTGCAGATGTCGGAGGGGCCGCGGACGACGAGATGGCAGTCCTAACATGAAATAGGACTGCCAACAAAGTTAGCCATTGTCACTCCCCGTTCCTGATATACGTATTTGCTTCTTGATTCCTGTATACGGTATCTGGTAATGGTGCATGTGAACCATTTAATTTAATATTTATTAGTTGTTGCATGTAGCCCTTATCATGTCATTAGTTAAATGGTTAGAGCATGCTTAGGATTAGGGCTTTCATGAGAGCCCACCAACCCTACTATATATATTCTCTTCCCCTCTCTCTCTCTCTCTCCTCATTCATTCTCATTTTCATTTTCTCCTACCAACCCACCTAGGCAAGTACATCTTGCACAAATGAGAGACCACTTGCATTTTTTATTTCTTATTATTTTTTTTGATATTATTAGTCTAGATTGTTCATCTCTTCATTCTCTACAAGTTTAGTTCTTGGAGTTTTTTTATTTTAATGGCTAATTTTGTGTAAATCTAAGTTTCTAAAACTAGGGTTTTATGGATGTTTGTGGTTTTGATCTATCAAACTCGGTTGTTTTCGACAACTAGTTGTTCCATGTTGTAAAGAATTTGATTTCATCCAATTTTGGCTTTTGAACCGCTTGATTTCGACTTCGTATGAAGAATTTATGGCATTTTTGTGTTCATGGATTCCGGCACATCTTCGGTGCTGTCAGGACGATAAACAGTGCCGCGCACGTCTTGCATATCGCGAACCGTACGCCGTGCTTGCGCGCTCCGTGCGCCGTAGGCAGTTTTGCTCGCGCACGTGGTGCATTTTGCGCGTCGCGCACCCGCACCATTCATTGGTCGCGCGCCGCGCGCCGTTCTTGCGCACACCGTGCGCCGTGGGCAGTTTTGTCTGCACGTGCAGTACATTTTACGCGCAGTACGTAGACCACGCACCGTGCGTCGTGGGCAGTTTTGCCCGCGCGCGCATCGCACCCATGCGCGAATCACCCTAAATGACTGTTTTTGCCCGTTTGAGCTGTTTTGTAGCTAGAATCTTGAAAAACTTAAAACATAAAAGTTGTAGATCTTCGTCTTGGCTTCAAGAATCTTCCTGTCTCACCTTAATTAGAGTTTATATGCGACTGATATCTTCACTCATAGTTCTTGATCTTCTTGGCATATTTTCTGTACTTTGCCTAACATGCGACGACCTGACTTGATAACTGTGCCTTCTAGTTCTTTTCCATCTCGTGACTTGACCTTCATTCCCGACCTGACAACCTATACGTGTGCTGGTTAATCCTATGTGTGTACTGAGGTACAATCTATGTGAGCACCGAAGTGTTATCTCATGTGCTAAGTGTTCTTATGCGATATATGTCAGTACATCCAAAGTATCCAGCACTTACATAATAAATGGTTGGTAGTAATGACGTGGTATGTATTGCGTGTTGCATTACACTAATAAAGGATCCTTACGTATGACTCCATGAGCTAGTACGGATCCCTACTTGGGGTACTCGTACTATGTACGACATCTAGGAGGATGAGCATGTGACCACGACATGTGAATTCCAAGATTAACCTAGGGATTAACTAGGCAACTAATCCGGTAGATGCATTAGACGGGAAGAATCTCGAGATCGTGCCATCCTAGCCACCCCAGGTCCCATCCTGACGTGTCGGGTTGGCCGCCACGGATATGGTTTCATCCGCCCATGGTAGATGACTATATCCGACTCCTATGTGCTATGTGTTATATGTTTTAGCGCGGTAGTCTTACGGAGGACCGGTGCATAATCAATGTGCTACGTGTTTATATATATATATATATATATATATATATATATATATATATATATATATATATATATATATATATAAAATATATATATAAATATATATATATATATATTGGCTAGCCCTGCTGGAACAACACGATCTGAGGATTCCTATAATTAGCATTGCGGGAATAACTCCACCAAATATAGAAAGCCGTAGGAATGATTGGCCGCTTGAAAAATGACTTGCTTGTGCCTAGTGCCTTCCATTTGTATCCTAGGGACACGGACTGTCATGGTGCATGGTCCAACCCATATCCTTGTTTGGTTTTTAGGTTGGGCTATTGTGCTACGACAGGCTGTAGACCGAGGATACGACCGGAAGCTTATAACTTGACCATGACCATAGGTAGAGTCTCATCTCGTTTCAATATTGGCATCGTTTGTCCTTGTTTGGTTGTAATTGTCGTATGGACTCGATGATGCTTTGTCACCCTATGACCCATAAGCCAAGTCTTATTATTAACTTTATGCTTGGATTTTATCTCACTATTTTGTGCTTCCTTGTGGTATTTGCTATTCGGGGCTGACCCCGTTGGTTTTGTTTGGCTATATCACGTAGCAGAGCCTGAGGTTCCAACCTTCCTCCCTGACGTCAATGGTGCATACTAGGAGCATGGCTGACGGGGGACTTGCGTAGGTTTTTTCTTCACCACTCTAGTATCATTACTTATGTTCTAGCGTTTAGCCACCGACACCTGTTTAGCCGGTTATTCTGGATATTTTGTCTTATTGCATAATTGTAATTAAATCAGACTGCAGCTGAATACGATTATGTACCTATGACTCTCTGGACTAGCTAACTTATAAAGCTAATTCTTCGTGATCATTTTGATGAAGCGTCGGGGACGCCTTACTGCTTTATCTCATATGCTCATTAATTGTTGTTTCTTGCTTTGACTGATTGAGACATAGATGCTCTGTGAGACCATATGAGACTTGATTGTAGCATGCACCCCCTAGTCTCTTGACAGCCACGATCGTCGTATGACATTTTTATACCTCATATAGAGTAGCTGGCCTAGTCACTCTCCGTATTTCGGTACTGGGACGTGACAGCAGTCCTATCTAAATTTTCTGTTTGGACACACCAAGTAGGACTGCCAACACGTTTGGCAGTCCCCAAGTTTTGGAGTGCCTTTAGAATTAGCGTAAATGTATGGCATTGGCATTTAATTTATGCACATAATATTAGTAAGTTATCCTTCGTTGTGATAAAAACTACTTGAAGCAATTCAGAAAATTGAATCATATAATAAACTGGTTCAGCTAGGAAGGAAAACAAATGACAAATATCCAGCATCCTCTCTCTCTCTCTCTCTCTCTCTCTCTCTCTCTCTCTCTCTCTCTCAACTGAATTGGATATTCACTATTGCAATACCAAGTCTTACTTGTACTTCTAGTTTACTTATTATTCTAGATGCCAAACCGCAATAGCGTTGAACAGAAAACAACACAAACTTGCTCAAAATCCCCTGAAATCATCATCTCAGTTGTAAGAGAGAAATCCCTGACCAAACAATTTTGATACCAAGAAATTTCAGATGAATTCCGCCAAAGATTTGATCCGTTCTTCAAAGCACTTTAATGATAATCAGCCTTCCAAAAGCTTTCTAACTACATCTGCCTAAATATCTACAAAACCATAAGATTGTTTACAGACCTGAAGCTAGCTAAGTATTGGTAAGGCCACTTTCACAAAAATAGACTGCTCTTTGTTTTGGTATTAAGCCAACTTCCACACTTCATGCACAAATAGCTACTGCTCCTGCTGTAGTTTTACATACAAAATGGCTCCTTTAGCCTCAATTATTTGTAGTCAATTATCACTCTTGTGGATAGACCATGAGTGGTTAATTCACAATTCCCATTCAAACACAAATATCAACACATGACGAGGTTACAATGATAGCAATAGTGTTGTGCGAAAGAAGAAACCCAAAAATAAGTACTTGAATTATTTGAATAAGATCTTGTCATCGTCTAGTAAAAACATCAAATAGAATAAAATGAAATGAAAGGTAAGGTAAGGTAACAACGTAACAGATAAAATTGAAGGAAATAACTACTTTTTTTAATTCAAAAGAGGATACATACTGCAGCCAGACTGTACTTGTCACGCGGAAATTGGCAAAGAGCCAGTATTAGTGCTGTTTTACTGAACGAAACAAAAAAAAAGTAAATTTACGTGCATCATATCCTCAAATACAGACAAGACGCATTTTTAGAAAGTAGATTATATTGATAGAATTGTAAGTGAGCTGATATCGTTAACAGAATCTGAACCAAGGTAAATGTGAAATGTAGGCTTGAGTGTGCAGGTAAAACATATAGCATTAACAAACAGTTCCAAGAAATCGGAAACTTCATTGTCCGCATGTGAGATGGTATGAAATACATGCAGTATGAGACAAGCTGTAGCAAATTTCTCCAAAATCTTCAAATCATTAAGCATAATCAATCTTGAGAAACCCTAGTAGATCTTTCGGATCCGGCCTGCGAGCACCGACGCGGCCACCCTGGCTGCACCCGCAAGCACCGATGCTCGCATGACTGGGCGTCGGGGAGCACGGGGCCCACACACTGTCGACGGTGAGCAAATCTGGTCGGTGGTGGTGGTGGTGGTGGTGGTGGTGGTGGTAGAGTGAGGGTTGGTGGGAGAGAGTGTGTGTGTTGAGAGAGAGAGAGAGAGAGAGAATAGCGTGACACTAAAAAAAATTGAGATTATATCAATTGCAAGGACAAAAAGCTACGTATCCAAACGCTGAAAGTCATCCTCCTCACTTGCAAGGGACAAAAATGACTATATCCAAACACAGTTTGAAAACTCATACCCGATGCAAGTGCACTGCAACTCAACATGCTGCAAGTGTCACTTTCACACATTCGATGAATTACCGCTATCCAAACAGCCATGAGTGGTGAAATATTGTACATTTCAATAATGTAACATTTCACATGGCATATGTTGGAAATGGCATATGTTGGAAGATAACTATAAACTAGAAATATGAATGAGAAATAAAAAATTTGAGACACAAATGTTGTTCATGGAATATATTTTTACCCTCCTACGAACAGTGCAGCAGGTTCATGGCGATCTATTTCCAATATACAACGAATCCTGACGATCCACGACACCGGTGTGATACGTACCTCATTTATGGGACCTAACACGGTGGCGAATCCAACGAACGATCACAGCCTTATGCGGAAGAGATGAGATGAACGGAGATAGAGATTTTGGTAAGTTTTGAGTTCTGGTTGCCTTTTACTATTTTTTTTTCTTTGGTGCGTTTTTCAAGAGAGAGGGTAAAACAGAATATTGTTTTTTAAAACAGATCCTCTTGATCGTGTATAGGATTTACGTGCACCACAAATGCCGTAACGGAATTGCGAGTGACTCGTGACAGCGGAAGACCAGTAACCGCATCTCAAAAGAATAAATAAACAAATAAAAATAAGATAGAAAAATACCATTTTACCCCTAGCTCGGGCAGCGGCGCACAACTAACAAACTCGTCAAATAAACACATTAATTGCACATCCGCTTGCAGGTTGGATGGTCGTGAGCCCATCACTCACAAAACCCACTTACCCAAATAGAGTGAGTTTTAACACTTTAAACAAAAGAGATTACTCTATCCTATCCAATGTGGGACTAAAACATCCCATTATTGAATCACAACCAACTACAAACCAAACCAAGTTCAACATACATGGCATACTGCTACAAATCTAACTTAGAAAAACATACCAAAGGCTCTCTACAATTCAGAGATTTGCATAGCATGATCACAAGAACTAAGAAGTCTGATATTGAGGGAATAGAAACAAGGTTTAATCTATTTGAGGTGGATCTTTATATTGATCTTGATAAATTAAAACAGCAACAGTAAACTTAATCAAAGAGGTTACTGAAGTTGACGAAGTGCAGTGCCAGAAACAAATCTATAATATAAAGCACAGTGGATTTTTGGTCCGACCCATGTGCTTTGGTTCAACGATGATGAAAGGACTAAATTGCCCCTTTCTCTATAAGAGAGGAGGAGGTCCCATGTTGGGTGCGGAACAACCGGTTGTTCCAACGGCACCCCCGTCTCCAGCTCCTCTTGCACCGTCCCTTCCTTCGCTACCTCCGCTCCATCCTCGCCCACGCCGTCTTGGCCGACCTCTTTCACAACCCCTTCGTCGCAAGCAACCTCCTCCACCACGCCGCCGACGCCGACCCTTCCTTCGCCGCCTCCCTCTTCTCCGACATGACCAACCCCAACCCCTTCTCCTTCAACTTGTACTTGCAGGCTTGTAGCTAAGAACTCATTAATTCTGATGCCCATTCATCTCGAGTCCCTGAGGGCATAAATTAACCTTCTCAATAAACCTCTTCATACTACAGCACACCAGTTGCTCAACTCTTACGCTTAATTCTATCATCTGGCTTCTTCTTCCACACCAAGACGGTTCTTTATCCGACTTCAGATGGTTTTAAGGTTGAAACACAGCTTCTGCCTGGAGCTCCAATGCTGAATCACCAATAATCCATACAGGAGCAACCACCTTCTTTGAAATGGTGAAACCGGTATCGATCTCTCAGAAGTATCTCCCTGTTGTATATTGCAGATATTAGCTTGGCAGCTGTGTGACAATCATCGCAAACTCGGAGGTTTTTAAAAACCCTTATTGGCTTAGGTGCTTCTGTACTAATAAGTCCAAAAGCAATGGCCAGCTTCTCACTATGAAGATACAGCGCTTGCTCTCTGACACCCTCATCTTCTATATTCTGCAACAACTGAGTACTGTTTGGTACATAACCAGCTGCCTTCAGTCTTACTACAATTTCATTCAGCTTTGAATATATCCTTTCTGACTGAGGGTGAGAATTATCTCCCACTAAGAACTCGTGCACGACACCACCAGCCTCGACCGAGCTGTTTCCAGGTTCTTTCTTCAGCCCTCGATCCCGCATCGACTTCCTCAACGTTGCAACGCTGTCCCATTTCCCAGACTTGGCGTACAAATTAGACAGAAGGACATAAGCTCCATCGTTCCCAGGCTCCAATTCAACAAGACGATGGAATGCATGCTCGCCTAGCTCCACATTCCTGTGAACCACACAGGCTCCAAGAATCGCTCCCCAAGCCGAAGCAGGGGGCGGCATTGGCATGGTTTCTATGATCTCCATTGCTTCATCGATGAGCCCACCACGTCCGAGGATGTCGACCATGCACCCGTAGTGCTCGACTTCTGGTGCAATGTTATAGACAGAAACCATCTGGTTGAAGTACAATCTCCCTTCACTGACCAGCCCAGCATGGCTACAAGCGCACAGGATGCTGGTAAAAGTAACCTTATTTGGCTTAACATCAGCCTCCTGCATCTCCAAGAAGAGTTCCAAAGCATCCTTCCCTCTACCATGCATTGCGAACCCAGCAATCATAGCACTCCAAACAAAGACATCCCTCTGCTCGACAGATCTGAACACCTTGAGCGCTTCCTCGAGCTCCCCGCACTTGGAGTACATGTCAATGAGGGAGGTTGTCAGATGAAAATTTAGCCCGAAACCATTCTGCTCAATGTAAGTATGGATCCAACCACCCAACTCGATTGCGCCCAGCTGCGAGCATGCCGAGAGGACGGCTACGAGCGTGACCTGATCAGGCTTCCCGCTGGCATCACTCTGCAACTCACGGAAAAGAGCCAAGGCATCCTTCGGTCTGCCGTTCTGTTCGTAACCCGAGATCAACGCATTCCAAGAAGCAATATCACGACTCGGCATCCCGTTAAAAAGCCTCCGTGCCGCGTCAAACTCCCCCGACCTTGCATAACCAACAAGCATAGTAGTCCACGAGATCAAATCCCTCTCATCCATCCTGTCAAACACCACCTTCGCATCCTCCAAGCCCCTGCACTTGACATACATATCAAGAATGGCATTGCTCAGTATCAAGCTGTGCTGAATACCATTCTCCTCGATGTAGCAGTGCAACCATCTCCCCAACTCCAAGTCCTTCTTCATACCGCAAGCAGAAAGCACGCTGACCATAGTCACGTCGTTCGGCCTCACATTCCCATCCCCCCCTACCTCCATCATCTCCCGAAACAGCCTCAACGCCTCCTCGCACCGGCCCGCGTTCACCAGCGAGCCGATCATCGAGTTCCAAGACACGACGTCCCTCTCCAGAATGGCGTCGAAAACGCGGAACGAAAGGCCCACGTCGCCGCACGCGGCATAGAAGTGCACGAGAGAGTTGAGGACAAAGACGTCCGAACCGAAATTTGACTTGACGGCCATGCCGTGGAGGGCGGCGCCGTGTTTCAGCGACGACAGCGCCGCGGCGGCCTTGATGGCGAAGGGGAAGGTGAACTTGTCTGGGGAGTGCGGGCTGTATGAGAGCATGCGGACGAAGAGGCAGAGGGCGGTGTCGGGTGTCGAACCGGAGGCGTGGGCGCGAATGAGGGTGTTCCAGGTGTAGGGGTTCGGTTGGGGAATTTGGACGAACAGTTGGTCGGCGTAGTCGAGGTTGCCCAGGCGGTGGCGTTTGGAGAGGGAGAGTGCGGCTGCGAGGAGCTTGCTGGCGGAGTAGGGGTGGGAGAGGAGGTCTAGGCGGAGCATTTGGGCGTGGATTTGTTTGAGCTTCGGCATGTCGAGGGATTTGTAGTCGTCGTCGTCGTTGAGCAGAGTGAGGATCGGATGGTCACGCCGACGAATAGTACTCTTCATGGTAGTGGCGCCGGAGTGGAGAGGAAGAGGTGGAGTGAAGCCGGAGGAGACATGGCGGTGGTGGGTGGTGAGTAGCAGCGGAGTTGCCGCCATGGATGTTGATGTCAAGGGTTTGAATTACTTGCTTGCTTGCTAGTGTTTTTTTTTTTTCTGAAGTTTTTATTGCAACTTTTGGTGGTACCTTTGGCAAGGTTTCTTTGCTGGTATAATATTTAAAATATATGTTTAGACTTTTTTTTTAAAACCAGCACGTGCGGGCTCAATTAAATCGTGTGTCCTCCGTATGTGATTTTTAGTCGGTCGTTATGTCACTTCGAACTCTTCATGCGGATCTTGTCTGCACTGGCTTTGTCATCATCGTCCCACACGCATACCCCGCGCGCTCTAGAGTTCCACGAGACGGTCATGACGTCTTTCGACACCCGCAACTCAACGCCTTACTTCCCCCACAACGTCGAAGGCGCCCCCGACGTCTTTACGACGCCTACGACAGCCGATGCCGTCCAGCCATCCGTTCTATGCACACGACGTCTTCTCGACGCCGTTTCGGCACCGCACCACCGGTCGCGTGGTCGCCGTCGTTTTTATCTGTGGTCGAATGGTGCCGGTTCTCGACCGTCTGCACGGCGTCTGAGCCGTTGAGTTATCATAAATGGACGTCCCATTCGTGGTCCACGCAAACTCAAATCGTGGTCATTTGTCATCAGTAATCAGACGTTGCCGGTACCCCGTACCGCACAGACCAGGTTCATCATCGCCCTTATGTTTAGGCTCATATTGTTCAAAAAAAAAAAAAATTCAAACCATCAATTGAGTTTGACTGATTTTTAAATATAATATGAGACCCTCAAACTAATTTTTTTTAATATTATGAAGATCTAACTGAGATCAGCCCAAATCAACTATTATCAGTCCAAATCAATCGTTACAACGAACCAGATTCTTTTCTGAAAAATATAAAACATCGCTGCAAAACATAGCCGCAGGGGGCCATGCGTACAATAATGGACCCATAAATTGTAGCTGGAATAGGATACCATAAATTTGGGTGGACTAAAAATAAAATAATCCATATAAGAAAAATTATATAAAAAATATATATATTAAAAAAATCGGGATGAGATGAGGACTAACGTGGTGGCCTCCCATTGGAGGGAGTACTGGTGAATGCAGGGGACGGAGTCCAATAAAGGAGGAGAGGACATGTCAGCTTCACTTTAACTTTCGTTTCCTTCCTAGTGTTCATTAAGTATTATTGAATATAAAAATCTAACTGTATATTTAAGACTCTAAAACTAAATATTCCTAAATAAAATATTGAAATGCTAGCAATGCATGAATGTTGACTGTGCGGTCGTATGGAATTCCATTGATTTTTTTAAGGTATTTATAAGTATAGAAAATTTACTGTACAATAAAAATTTTAATATTAATTACTAAAAACGATAAAAGTTTTGGAAATTTAGCATTATGATAAGATCCGACATTGCGTTTGTCGGAATTTGGAGTGTGCCAAAATTCCAACAGATGGTCTGTCGGAAATTGGGGAAGCCCAATTTCCGACAGACGGTCTGTCGGAATTTGGTCGTCACCCCAAATTCCGACAGACGCATTGTCGGAAATCCAACACCCCCCCGGTTCAACATGGTTCGATCGGCTAGGTGTGTTTAAAAAAAAAAAACCCGGCTTGGTTGGTTGGTTGGTTGGTGGGAAGTAAAGTGTTGGGTTGTTGGGGAGAGTAAAGTGTCGGCTTGTTGGTTGCTGTGAAGCCGAGAAGGAGAAGGAGAAGAAGAAGAAGTAAGAAGAAAAAGAGGAGGAGGAGGAAGAAGAAGAAGAAATTCAGTGATAATTTTTTTTCTTTCAGATCTTGTATCCTATTATTCACCATTTTTTTTTCAGATCATGTATCCTATTGTACACCCTTTATCATAAACACTAATGTTGATATTTTTCATTTTTTTTTAGGACACTAATTTTTCTAGGACACTAATGTTCATTCTATCATAAACACTAAGTTTAATGTTCATTAAGGCATTGTGTGTCATTTTATATACCACTAATTTGGAACCACTAATGTTCATCCTTGTGTTCTAATGTACATAACACTAATAACAACCACTAATGTACATAAACACTAATGTTCATCCTTGTATTGTAACACTAATTTTGAACAACTAATTGTGTGTCATTTTATATATACCACTAATGTTCATTGATATATTAGTGTTTTATAGCTCTAATATTCATTAATATTTACAATTAGTGTTCATAGTTGTGTAATATCAATGAAATTTAGTGCTAGGATACAAGGATGTAAACACTAATTGTGTCATAAACACTAATGCTATTTTTAGAAATAATCAATGATACCTACAATTTTATAGAAAATAACAACCACTAATGTTCATTGATACAATTTTATAGAAAATAATAACCACTAAATATGCATTTTGACAACCATCTTTTTACAGATGGCTAGCCAAAACGACGGTTGTATACCAGGGGGACCAACTACAGATTTGATTAAGCAGCAACGTGAGTCGCACATATGTAGTCTGATATTTTCTGGAGAGGTATATTAAATTTTAATGGTGTTAGTCAATAAATTTTTCATTTTATATGTTTAGTAATAATATAGTTTGTATGTTTTATATATACCTATGTGATTATAAAAAGGAAGTGCGATGTCGAGAACACAACACATGGCGCTATGAGGGCAAACTTGGTTTCTGGAAATTGACTAGTGACCAAGAAGCTTTATTGCACGTATTTGGTTTTCATTACCTTGATCAAATACGTTTTCTACGTCACGATAGAGACTTGATTCTGAGTCTAGTGGAGCGCTGGTGGCCCGGACGAAATACGTTCCAGCTACCTTTTGGAGAAATGTCTATTGTGCTTAAAGATGTTGCAAATATTTTAGGTCTACCTATCACAGGTGAACCTATAATATTTGATGAGCAATTTTCTGCTGAGACAGCGATCACGACCTACCTAGGTGTGGAGGCACCAAAATTGAAAGGCAAAGGCCTAGTGTCGTATACATGGCTCCGGCAGAATTTTATGCACATAGATCGTATCGATGACCAAGAAATATCAGTTGATGAGGAAAGGGTAAGTATTACATTTGTGGTTAATATTTGTGCACATGGATTATATATCAATTTAGTTTAGCTAATATAATGTTTGTCATATTATGTTCAGGTCATTGCATGCACTAGATGTCACCCTCACTTTTTCTAGTTAGGGATAAAATGATAATCTTCCATTTTATATTATTTTGGGAATTTTATTTCATGAATATTATTATTTAATTATTATAGGAGTCAGGTTCGAATTTCATCGCATTCCGAGTTAATTCGGGACCCCGGTGAATTTCGACTTGAGCTGTAATTAGCCTGTTAGCTAACCATGGCCCACCACACTAAAAATTAGGGTTTAAGAGTTTGGACTAGTTTCCCATGAGTAATTTAGTTTAATTATGATTTTTATTTATTTTTAGCAACTTCCTAAACCTAATTTGGATTATTTTAGCATGTAGGCTTAGGGAGGGGCAAACTTGTAATTACAAGTGCCCCTACCCATGCTCCATGGCCGGCCACCTACAGCACCCCCTCCACCTCTCCTTTCTTCTTCACTAAGTTATCACTCTCTCTCTTCATTCATTCCTTTCCAACTTCTTCTTCTCCATCAAAATCTACAATTTAGGTATGTCATTAACTCTCATTTAATTCCTCATTTTGCATTCATCCCTTCACATTAATTATAGGGGAGACCATTCTCTACAAGTTGACCCTAGCCTTTGTAGGTTTCCTTAAAATATAGTTTAAGGATTATTTATGGATTTATCCTTTTAGAGAGGTATATATATATATATATATATATATATATATATATATATATATATATATATATATATATATACATGTGTATTTGTGTGTGTAGAGGAGAGTGGTAGTGGTGTTGAGAGTGTGTATTTATATATATGTGTGTATGTGTCTGTATATATATATAGATATGTATGTGTCAGAATAGGAAGGAGAATGAGAAGGAGAATGAGGAAGGAGAATGGGAAGGAGAATAGGAAGGAGAATGGGAAGGAGAATGAGGAAGGAGAATGGGAAGGAGAATGGGAAGGAGAATAGGAAGGAGAATGAGGAAGGAAAATAGGAAGGAGAATGAGAAGGAGAATGGGAAGGAGAATGAGGAAGGAGAATGGGAAGGAGAATAGGAAGGAGAATGAGAAGGAGAAAGGGGAAGGAGAATGAGGAAGGAGAATAGGAAGGAGAATGGGAAGGAGAATGAGAAGGAGAATGAGAAAGGAGAATAGGAAGGGGAATGAGAAGGAGAATGGGAAGGAGAATGAGGAAGGAGAATGGGAAGGAGAATAGGAAGGAGAATGAGAAGGAGAAAGGGGAAGGAGAATGAGGAAGGAGAATAGGAAGGAGAATGGGAAGGAGAATGAGGAAGGAGAATAGGAAGGAGAATGAGAAGGAGAATGGGAAGGAGAATGAGGAAGGAGAATAGGAAGGAGAATGGGAAGGAGAATGGGAAGGAGAAGGAGAATGGGAAGGAGAATGGGAAGGAGAATGGGAAGGAGAATGAGGAAGGAGAATGAGAAGGAGAATAGGAAGGAGAATGAGGAAGGAGAATAGGAAGGAGAATGAGGAAGGAGAATAGGAAGGAGAATAGGAAGGAGAATGAGAAGGAGAATGGGAAGGAGAATGAGGAAGGAGAATAGGAGTTTGAGAATGAATCGGAGTTCGGGTAGTCGGATTGACTTGAAACTTGGGTGGCATGTTGGGTACACCCCACAAATGTCATATTTGAGTCGATTTTTGGCTCGGTTGACCCAGAGTTGACTTTTTACCCAAAAGTCAAC
This sequence comes from Iris pallida, assembly GCA_029216955.1. Lineage (NCBI taxonomy): Eukaryota > Viridiplantae > Streptophyta > Magnoliopsida > Asparagales > Iridaceae > Iris > Iris pallida. The sequence goes on from JANAVB010024996.1 coordinate 1,382,762, forward strand.
CGTGAGTCAACACTTTGTCTAGATTTTACCAAATCCAAACTAGAGTTGACCAGTTGACCAAAAATCAACTGTTAGTCAACATTTGACCAGTTTGACCTAGAGTTGACCTAGAGTTGACCAGTTGACCAAAAGTCAACTGTAGGCCAACTCTTGATCCCGTTTGACTTTCTTCGACTTGTTTTGACCCGTGATGCCTGGTATGACCTAGGATTGACTTGGTTAGGCTTAGATTGACTTGATATAACTTGATTTGACCTAGATTGAATTGACAGGACTTAGTGTGACTCAGTGAGACCTAGTTTGACCTAGATTGCATATCATTCATTGTAAATTATTCCTAAACTTGTTTAAACCTAAATTAACTTACAGTATCTCATATTTAGGTCTTCTGATACCGCTCTGAGCATTGATATACCATACAGCTCAGGACAGCAGGCGAGTACATTCACTGATAGTTTTTATTGTCTTGATATTTGCTATATCCGATTCAGTCGTAGTGTCTTACTTGATTCTCAGACACGATAGTGCACGGACTAGTATTGTCGGATTCCTGTCATGAGATGTCATTCCTGGATTTCTTGGGATACTGGTACTTGCTTAGTCTTGATTCTTGTACTTGTATTGACGCCGATTCCTGAAGAGGACTTGCTCCCCTCTTTGGAAATCCCGCGTCATGACGTGCTATGTCCGGATCCGTATACTATTCGGGGAATGGGGAATATTATAGATAGTGTGATCAATACCCACCTTGAGTTACTACTTGTATCATAGCTATACCCTCACCTCACGATGGGTATAGCCTGACCTGTGCTACTACTTGCTCCATAGCTTACCATCCCGGCCGGGCCGAGTCCACGTACTTGTAGCCGGTCGGCTGGAAGCCTGATACTTGACCCATACCGATCACATTAGGCTATAATATTCGAGGCACATTTTATATTTACTTTTCCTGTCATATATCATGTTCTGTCTATATTCAGTACTTTCTCACCATGCATGATATACAGTTACTCACATGCTCTACCTGCCTTTATACTGTACTATGATTGAGACTAAGTCCTGTTTGAAAGAAGGGTTACAACTCCGGTCCTTGTTTGGTTTAAGGGTTGTAACTCGGCTTTCGAATGGTTCCCAAGTCGCCCATATCTTTGTCTTGTATTTCATTATACTGTCTCTTATAGAACTTGTCAATTCACATGGAACTGCTGTTGGTGTTTGTACTTGCTCATTTTCCTGACAGGATACCGTTATGATATTTTACAGATGTTTCTGAGACAGATGGAGACTCAGGCCAGGGCAGTGGCCTGATAGATTGGCCACTAGATTTTATACTCCCTGAGTAGTTAGCACTTGTTAGGCTTGACTGGACTGCGATCCAGCTTTAAATTTTAGAATGTAGTATTATATATTATTCTGTGATGTTACGTTTAGTTTTGGACTTGTGTGGATCTCGAACTTATTTCTTGCTTCATCTATCATATTTCCTTTCCATGCTATCTACCTTAGTTTTACATTTGTGATTGAGACTGTATTGCTATGTCACCTCCATTCGGAGTGTATATACTGTACAGGTACCTTTATCTGTTTAGTTGTAGTATTCTAGATGACCTAGACAGCGTTCTACCGCCGATGCTGCGGCGTAGGCTGGACGTACCCACTTCTCGTGCCCCTAATCAGGGTGCGGGTCGTGACACGTTTTTGTGGTAGCCCACGCAGGTCGAGTTTATGTAGTGGTATTCGAACTTGAGTACCACTACAGCCTGCATTAGGAATAGGATATATTTTGAAGTTACTCAATCACATTTTAGGAAAATTCTGATCTTTTGATTACCATGACAACTCTTCTTGCATTTGAATTCAATTGTCCTCCTTTGATAATATCTTATCTTGTGCCATATTGATCTTTTGGGTTCAATTCGTCTTCAGGATGACAGTGACTCATTCTCGGGCAGCAGGGCCTAGTGCCCCAGAGAGGTCAGATCCGGGAGGTCTTCCACCTCCGGCTACGGGAGCTACAGTTGAGAGAGCTGCCACCTCAGTCCCTGCCCTTCAGGCAGGAGCAGCAGCGACGGTTCCAGGAGGTCTTCCACCTCTAGCAGCGGGACTGTCCATGATCGTTCCTGATATTCTTCCACCGCCGCCTCCGCTACCGACAGATACTCAGGGGATGATGGCCCTTCTGCAGCAGATATTGCAGACTCAGAGCACGCAGGCAGACCTGTTGCGGCGGAGCATGGAGAACTCCCATCAGCTGGCGATGGCAGCACTTGAGAGGGTTGTACCGAGTACAGTTCAGGGTACCCCAGTTCAGCACCAGGGACCAGGCCAGAGGCAGGCTACTCGGTACGCTTTCTGCAGGAGGCCAGGGCACACTAGAGAGGCTTGTAGGAAGAGGTTGGGCGTCTGCCTATACTGTGGGGCGCCCGATCACCAGCTGAAGGATTGCCACGCTAGTGGAATCCGAAGAGACCAGGACATAGTACATCAGGCACCAGCACGTGACGACCAGCAGCAGGGTCAGGGCAAGAGGCAGGCCGTCCAGTGTGCTTTTTGCAAGAAGATGGGGCACACCCGAGATGTTTGTAGGATAAAGCAGGGAGTTTGTTTATTCTGTGGAGCTCCAGACCACCAGGTGAAGAACTGTGCTGCCCGTGCAGCCAGACAGGCAGGCCAGGACAGAGTATGGCAGGCTAGCGGAGGCCACCAGGGGCGAGCTTTCGCCATGACAGTTGAGCCCACTCAGGCAGAAGCAGAGCAGATAGCAGGTTCCAATATTTCGATCTCCTTTCCGCATTTGCCTTCTTATAAACTGTCTTGAAATTCGATTCCATATGTTCCTTGATCGTTTGATAAAATTTTTGTCCCTATGATGTGATATTTTTTGAGATAAGTCGTATGGGCTAGGTCACCTCGATTATGAGATTTTGGAATCCTCTAGGGTCATGCTAGAAGGCAGAGTGAGGACATATAGTCGGACTATGGACGTATTCCTAGGGTGTGGGAATTTAAGGTTTTCGCTGCCAAGCTAGCAGCAATGCGAAAATTTTAAATACCATAATTCTAGAGGTATGTACCGTAGCTGAGGACTCTGTGATTATCGTAGCCTTGCTCACTGGCATGACGGAGATTCTGAGTATCATGATTATTGGACAGACGCATACGATTATCAAATTGTATGAATTTTCTGTGTTGTTTCGTTTTAAGTTTTTGGATGATTCTTTTAAGGTGGATAGACTTATATTTGAGAGTAATTTTAAATTTTATAAATTTAGTCAATTAATTTCTGCTTGGACTTTTGAGATTTTACTATTGTTTGGTTTTAATTTCGAGGACGAAAATTTTTAAGGTGGATAGACTTGTCACCCTCACTTTTTCCAGTTAGGGGTAAAATGGTAATCTTCCATTTTATATTATTTTGGGAATTTTATTTCATAAATATTATTATTTAATTATTATAGGAGTCGGGTTCGAATTTCATCGTATTTCGAGTTAATTCGGGACCCCGGTGAATTTCGACTTGAGCTGTAATTAGCATGTTAGCTAACCATGGCCCACCACACTAAAAATTAGGGTTTAAGAGTTTGTACTAGTTTCCCATGAGTAATTTAGTTTAATTATGATTTTTATTTATTTTTAGCAACTTCCTAAACCTAATTTGGATTATTTTAGCATGTAGGCTTAGGGAGGGGCAAACTTGTAATTACAAGTGCCCCTACCCATGCTCCATGGCCGGCCACCTACAGCACCCCCTCCACCTCTCCTTTCTTCTTCACTAAGTTATCACTCTCTCTCTTCATTCAATCCTTTCCAACTTCTTCTTCTCCATCAAAATCTACAATTTAGGTATGTCATTAACTCTCATTTAATTCCTCATTTTGCATTCATCCCTTCACATTAATTATAGGGGAGACCATTCTCTACAAGTTGACCCTAGCCTTTGTAGGTTTCCTTAAAATATAGTTTAAGGATTATTTATGGATTTATCCTTTTAGAGAGGTATATATATATATATATATATATATATATACATGTGTATTTGTGTGTGTAGAGGAGAGTGGTAGTGGTGTTGAGAGTGTGTATTTATATATATGTGTGTATGTGTCTGTATATATATAGATATGTATGTGTCAGAATAGGAAGGAGAATGAGAAGGAGAATGGGAAGGAGAATGAGGAAGGAGAATAGGAAGGAGAATAGGAAGAAGAATGAGAAGGAGAATGGGAAGGAGAATGAGGAAGGAGAATGGGAAGGAGAATGAGGAAGGAGAATAGGAAGGAGAATGAGAAGGAGAATGGAAAGGAGAATAAGGAAGGAGAATGGGAAGAAGAATGGGAAGGAGAATAGGAAGGAGAATGAGAAGGAGAAAGGGGAAGGAGAATGAGGAAGGAGAATAGGTAGGAGAATGGGAAGGAGAATGAGGAAGGAGAATAGGAAGGAGAATGAGAAGGAGAATGGAAGGAGAATGAGGAAGGAGAATGGGAAGGAGAATGGGAAGGAGAATAGGAAGGAGAATGGGAAGGAGAATGGGAAGGAGAATGAGGAAGGAGAATAGGAAGGAGAATGAGAAGGAGAATAGGAAGGAGAATGAGGAAGGAGAATAGGAAGGAGAATAGGAAGGAGAATGAGGAAGGATAATAGGAAGGAGAATAGGAAGGAGAATGAGAAGGAGAATGGGAAGGAGAATGAGGAAGGAGAATAGGAGTTTGAGAATGAATCGGAGTTCGGGTAGTCGGATTGACTTGAAACTTGGGTGGCATGTTGGGTACACCCCACAAATGTCATATTTGAGCCGATTTTTGGCTCGGTTGACCCAGAGTTGACTTCTTACCCAAAAGTCAACCGTGAGTCAACACTTTGTCTAGATTTCACCAAATCCAAACTAGAGTTGACCAGTTGACCAAAAATCAACTGTTAGTCAACATTTGACCAGTTTGACCTAGAGTTGACCTAGAGTTGACCAGTTGACCAAAAGTCAACTGTAGGCCAACTCTTGATCCCGTTTGACTTTTTTCGACTTGTTTTGACCCGTGATGCCTGGTATGACCTAGGATTGACTTAGTTAGGCTTAGATTGACTTGATATAACTTGATTTGACCTAGATTGAATTGACAGGACTTAGTGTGACTCAGTGAGACCTAGTTTGACCTAGATTGCATATCATTCATTGTAAATCATTCCTAAACTTGTTTAAACCTAAATTAACTTACAGTATCTCATATTTAGGTCTTCTGATACCGTTCTGAGCATTGATATACCATACAGCTCAGGACAGCAGGCGAGTACATTCACTGATAGTTTTTATTGTCTTGATATTTGCTATATCTGATTCAGTCGTAGTGTCTTACTTGATTCTCAGACACGATAGTGCACGGACTAGTATTGTCGGATTCCTGTCATGAGATGTCATTCCTGGATTTCTTGGGATACTGGTACTTGCTTAGTCTTGATTCTTGTACTTGTATTGACGCCGATTCCTGAAGAGGACTTGCTCCCCTCTTTGGAAATCCTGCGTCATGACGTGCTATGTCCGGATCCGTATACTATTCGGGGAATGGGGAATATTATAGATAGTGTGATCAATACCCACCTTGAGTTACTACTTGTATCATAGCTATACCCTCACCTCACGATGGGTATAGCCTGACCTGTGCTACTACTTGCTCCATAGCTTACCATCCCGGCCGGGCCGAGTCCACGTACTTGTAGCCGGTCGGCTGGAAGTCTGATACTTGACCCATACCGATCACATTAGGCTATAATATTCGAGGCACATTTTATATTTACTTTTCCTGTCATATATCCTGTTCTGTCTATATTCAGTACTTTCTCACCATGCATGATATACAGTTACTCACATGCTCTACCTGCCTTTATACTGTACTATGATTGAGACTAAGTCCTGTTTGAAAGAAGGGTTACAACCCCGGTCCTTGTTTGGTTTAAGGGTTGTAACTCGGCTTTCGAATGGTTCCCAAGTCGCCCATATCTTTGTCTTGTATTTTATTATACTGTCTCTTATAGAACTTGTCAATTCATATGGAACTGCTGTTGGTGTTTGTACTTGCTCATTTTCCTGACAGGATACCGTTATGATATTTTACAGATGTTTCTGAGACAGATGGAGACTCAGGCCAGGGCAGTGGCCTGATAGATTGGCCACTAGATTTTATACTCCCTGAGTAGTTAGCACTTGTTAGGCTTGACTGGACTGCGATCCAGCTTTAGATTTTAGAATGTAGTATTATATATTATTCTGTGATGTTACGTTTAGTTTTGGACTTGTGTGGATCTCGAACTTATTTCTTGCTTCATCTATCATATTTCCTTTCCATGCTATCTACCTTAGTTTTACATTCGTGATTGAGACTATATTGCTATGTCACCTCCATTCGGAGTGTATATACTGTACAGGTACCTTTATCTGTTTAGTTGTAGTATTCTAGATGACCTAGACAGCGTTCTACCGCCGATGCTGCGGCGTAGGCTGGACGTACCCACTTCTCGTGCCCCTAATCAGGGTACGGGTCGTGACACTAGAGCCTATTTACTAGGCCTTATTAATGCTTTTTTGTTTCCCGACGCATCGGATATGGTAAATTTACGGTTTCTATTATTTCTGAATGATTTGACGGAACCGACGAGTCATGCGTGGGGAGCATCAATGCTGGCATATGTATACAGTGCTATGTCAGACTTTGTGCAGTTCCATTCTAAGGACAAATTGATGAAAAATTTAAATGGATGTGCTACATTGATTCAGGTACGAAAATTGTTTGAAATTGGTATATATATAAAATTTGTTATATATTTAAAATTTGTACACTTATATCATATATTTTTTAGGTTTGGTCCTACGAGCATTTTTCTATCTGTAGGCCACTTTCCCTTATCAGTAGCGACGCACATGTATTTCCGTTCGCTTTACGGTGGACTACTGATGCGGTAGATCCCGCACACTGTGTTTACTCTGTTGCTCCGATATATCGGGGCCAATTTGATTCACTACAGATTTCAGAGGTATATCAATGTCACCATTGTATATCTATTTAGTATATTATATTTTATTTCCTTATAATTATTTGTCAAAAAATAGGTTCAAATGGTGCATTATTCTATTAATCCTTATCCTTCTGAGTTAGAACGAACATCATATGAATTAAGTCTCCATAGGTTTTACATAATATACCATGGAGACATAATGTATCATCCAGCTGATCGGGTTATGCGGCAATTCGGTATGAAACAACATATACCCGAAGACCCGCCTCACTACAATCGTGGTAGAGGAAATGCAACCGTAAGATCCCGCAAATTAATTCCTGCTTGGAATTCCAGACTAGAGACGCATAACATCTCACATTTGTCTCAGAACATAGCTACTATGGAGGACTGTAAGTTAGTTTAAAGTTAATATTTTTGCCACATTTTTCAAAATGCTACATCTCACATATTTCGTATATGCAACAGTATACGGAGATTTTGCATATAGATCTTGGTGGGGATCTCCACGTATAAGCAACAGACGCTACATATATCAGGAGCCTCGATTCGAGCATAGAGCCATAGATGATTCTAGTCTGCGTGAATTTTATCAACATATAATGGGAACTGATGTAAGTAATTATTTTTAGTTTACAATATTTTGGATTACAATGTTTTAGCTTGCATAAGAACTAAAATAAAGTGTTATTATTTTAGGTTCTAGCTTTGGAGCAAGCATATGATAACCCGGATCCTGAAGTCTTGAGAACAAAAGTAAGAAATTTTCTGGATTGGGTGAAAGCAGATCCGGAGCCTCCGAACCCTACGCTACATATTCCGCAAGATTATCCTGTAGGCATTATTAGCAGATCCGGAGCCTCCGAACCCTACGCTACATATTTCGCAAGATCCGGAGCCTCCGAACCCTACCCTCCAATGACAATTTGAACTATTACATTTATATATAATTCCAGTAACATTATTTAAAGTAGCTGAACAAGTAAAATTACGTCTAATTGCTATATCACTAATAAAACTTCTAAATTTAGAACGATTCTCAAATTGTTTTCCAATAAATAATTCAGGAGTGCTAAGGCTATCAACAGAATCATCAAATTCATCATCTAAATTTTTAATTAGATCATCACTATTTTCATCATCGTTATTAACATCATCTACTACATGTTCTTCTTCAGTAAATGGAATAACTTGATGAGAAGAACTAGGACCAGCGTTAAAAGTATTACAAGCAGGTATATTACTTACATTTATAGATGGGGGCGGAGTGACATAGATATTAATATATGGTGATTGTGCATTCACTTGAAGAACAAATTTTTATGCATCTTCACTATCTACATTTATACAATTAGATACGAAAATATGTACTAATATAAATTCGTAGTCGATAGAATATTGATCAATAATTAGATTATGTAAACTAAGAAATGAAATATTTCGATCAACTAAAAGAACTTGGGTTAAACCCCCTTGATACGCTAACCCATTTAGTACACCTCCAAGCGAGCATAGTATTGTTAGATTTCCATCCATGTTGACAACAAGATGAACTTTCTGTAGGAAGAGAAAAGCTTCAGCTTTCAACGAAATAGACTTGTCAAACTTTCTACTGCATGAGAGAGGTTGTGAAGTGAATGAGAGAGATATGGTGAAGTGAATGAAAGAGATGCTGTGAATTGGTTTGATACTTATAGATGGTGGTGGTTCAATATAGCCGTTGGAATTAGAACGTTACAATTGTAACGTTGAGAATTGTAACGTTAGAAACCAAGATAACCCATCTCAACCAAAAAAAAAAACAACCAAACCCATCCAACCCAACTCCAACTCCAACAAAGATAACCAACCAAAAAAAAACCAAACCCACCCAACCCCCAACAAAAATAACCAACCCAACCCAAAAAAAAAAAAACCAAACCCAAACTAACCCACCACCCAACCCAACTCAAACCGTAAACAATTTAAACCAAAAATTTAAATGCCATATTTCAGCCAAACCTAATGTGGGAATTTGAGCTTATGCTCATTTTCCGACAGTCTGTCTGTCGGATTTTAAACATATCTATTTTTCCGACAGACAGTCTGTCGGATTTTATTGTTTGACCCAATTTCCTAAACATTTATCGTTTCAACAAATATTATTAAAATTATTATCGCTACAGTAAATTTTCTGTAAGTATAGAAAATTTACTGTACAATAAAAATTTTAATATTAATTACTAAAAACGATAAAAGTATTGCTTTGGTGTGACCCAACGCTTGGGGGGAGGTGGAAGAACACGTCAACTTCGGCTTTTGTTTCCTTCATTTTGGTTTATTAAATATTATTGAATGTGTGAAGGGAAACTAGAATTGTAGAATAGTATATTTCTTATTCTTATTTCATCATATGGCAAGGGCCATATATATAGGTATAAGGGACAACCCAAGGGTCATGAGTTACATAACCCAAGGGTCATGAGTTACATGATCCTAAGGGTCATGTGTAACTCATGACATAATGGGTGAATAGATAAGGGTTTCATAACACTCCCCCTTATTCATCCATTTCCTTGGATCCACTTATGAAATACTTCAGGATTCAATAAGCTAATGGGGTGGATACTGCTGGATCCAGAGTAAACTTAGTTTGCCTCATTAAAACCTTGGCTGTGGAAAACCCAGTGGGAAAAACCATCAGTCCTAAGGAAAAAGAGTACAATCCTATAGTTTTACTCCCCCTGATCTATACAAGCTTCAGGCTTGCAGGTCTTTTAGTTGCCTCATCCCTATTCCTCTTACAAGCTTTACAAAAGTACATCGTGGCAGTGTTTTGGTAAACAAATCTGCTAAGTTATTACAAGATTGAATTTGTTGTACTTTGACTTGTCCCTTCTCTTGAAGGTCGTGCGTCCAGAAGAATTTGGGGGATATGTGCTTCGTCTTGTCACTCTTCATGTATCCTTTCTGAAGTTGAGTTACGCATGCTGCATTATCTTCAAAAAGGGTAGTAGGCTCAAGTTCACCAGTCTTCAGGCCAGTAGATGCCAAAATATGCTGAATGACGGAGCGAAGCCAAACACACTCCTTGCTTGTTTCATGGATTGCCAGGAGTTCAGAATGGTTGGATGAGATAGCCACACTGGTCTGTTTGACGGACCTCCAGGAGATAGCCGTACCACCGAAAGTAAACACAAATCCAGTTTGTGATTTCTCTGTGTGGGGATCTGATCTATAACCTGCATCTGAATAACCAAGTAAAGTGGAAGACCCACTATTCGGATAATATAGTCCTAGGTCTATAGACCCTTGGAGGTAGCACAGAAGATGCTTCACTCTATTCCAGTGGCGCTTTATGGGTGCTGCACTGTATCTGGCTAATAAGTTAACTGAAAACGCTATATCAGGACGCGTACAGTTAGCCAGATAGAGTAGTGCCCCAATGGCACTTAGGTAAGGTACTTCAGGACCTAATGATTCCTCCCCCTCTTCCAGTGGACGGAAAGGGTCCTTCTTTACGTCCAATGATCGAACGACCATTGGTGTACTAAGGGGATGACATTTATCCATGTGGAATTGTTTAAGTAATCTTCGTGTATATGTAGATTGGTGTAACAGGATACCACCCTTTAGGTGTTCGATCTGTAAGCCAAGATAATACTTTGTTTTCCCTAAGTCTTTCATTTCAAAAGTTGTCTTAAGGCTTTCAGATATCTCAGTGATTTCTGCAGGAGATCCAATGAGATTTAAGTCGTCGACATAAACAGCGACTATAACAAATCCTGTTCCCGATCTTTTTATAAAGATACACGGGCAGACTTTATCATTAGTAAATCCTTGCGTAGCAAGAAACTCACTTAGTCTATTATACCACATTTTTTCTGATTGTTTAAGACCGTACAATGATCTTTGTAACCTTACAGAATAGGTTTTCCGAGGTCTATCTGTTTTCTCTGGTAAAATTTTATATCCTTCAGGGAGTTTCATATAGATATCTTTATCTATATTGCCATAAAGATATGCAGTCACAACGTCCATGAGCTGCATTTCTAGGCTTTTCAGAGAAGAGAGGCTGATCAGGAATTTGAAGGTATTCCCATCCATGACCGGAGAATATGTTTCTTCATAATCTATTCCCGATTTCTGGGAAAAACCTTGCGCTACAAGGCGTGCTTTGTAGCGCACAACTATGTTGTGTTCATTTCTTTTTCTTGTGAAGATCCATTTATATCCCACAGGTTTTACACCTTCAGGTGTTTGGACTACTGGTCCAAAGACTTCGCGTTTCAAGAGTGAGTCCAGCTCTACTCCTATTGCCTCGTTCCACTTTGGCCAATTGCCTCTGTGTTTACATTCCGCTAGAGACCGTGGATCGATGTCATCGTCATTTTCAGTGACGTGAACGGCAATATTGAACGAAAAATCATCGTCGACGACTGTGCTTTTTCTGTTCAGTACCTCTCCAGTACGTACATAATTTAATGATATTTCTCCTGTTTGTTCCTCTTCAGGGGAAACTAGGAGGGGAGAGGTAGCTGATCTGAGCTCAGCATCCTGTGTTGGGATCTTCTTAATTTCTCCAGGGTTTTTTCTTTTACGAGGGACTTTGTCTCTCGAACCTGGTGGGCGTCCTCTTTTTAATTGAGGTACTGCCATTTCTGCTACCGGCGGATTGCATCCATCTTTGGGGATGTCAATCCTAGCTGGCGTGTTGGCAGCAGGGACGTGTGATCTGACAATCTTCTGGTTGTCAGTAAATGTATCCGAAAGTAGATGTACAGTGTTCTGAAGATGTAATATCTTCAGGATCTCATCTTCACATTGACTTGTACGCGGATCAAAATGAGACAAAGTTTTTGTGTCCCAAGAAATTATCTTAGAAGCTTCTGGCTTCTTAGACTGTGTGCCCAGTTTAGGAAATAATCCTTCATCAAACTCACAGTCATCAAGACGTGCCTTAAATACGTCATCCGTCAGGGGTTCTAGGTATCTAATTATAGAGGGTGAGTCAAACCCAACATAGATACATAATCGACGTTGTGGACCCATTTTGGTCCTCTGTGGGGGAGCAATGGGGACGTAAACAGCACAACCAAAAACTCTCAAATGAGAGATATTTGGAGGTGAACCATAAGCGAGCTGCATCGGAGATAGAATATGACCTCCAGAGGGTCGTATTCTAATAAGTGATGCGGCATGCAATATAGCATGACCCCAAGCTTCCACAGTCAACTGTGACTGCATCAACAATGGACGAGCAATCCATTGTAATCTCTTAATAAAAGATTCTGCTAACCCGTTCTGGGTGTGAACATGAGCTACAGGATGTTCAACTTCGATGCCAGTTGCTTGGCAATAGTCTTGAAAAACCTGTGAAGTAAATTCACCCGTATTATCAAGTCTTAATTTTTTGATATGGTTATCGGGGAAATGAGCCCGCAACTTAATTATTTGTGCCAATAGCTTAGAAAAAGCTAAGTTGCGGGTGGACAAAAGGCACACATAAGACCATTTAGTAGATGCATCTATAAGTACCATAAAGTACCTAAATGGACCACTTACGGGGTGAATAGGTCCGCAAATGTCTCCATGAATTCTCTCTAAGAAGCTAGGTGACTCTAATCCCACTTTCAAAAGGGATGGTCTCGTTATAAGTTTGCCTTGAAAACAAGATAAACAGGAGTAATCATACTTCTGAAGAATCTTCAGGTTCTGCAGGTTGTGTCCACTGGATTGGCTCATGATTCGTTTCATCATAGATGATCCTGGGTGACCCAGTCTATTATGCCAAAGTTTAAATTTTGGCGATGAATGATACTTCTGGTGCACAATCATGTTAACTTCTGTTGATTGAATATGAGTATGATAGAGACCTGACGGGAGTCCCTTGAATCGTTCTAAGATAGTTTTTGAACCATCTTTTAGACGAGTAACATACAGATATTCTGTCTCATTTATTTCATTTGTTTCTAAGTGATATCCGTTTAAACGAATGTCCTTGAAACTTATGAGGTTCCTACTAGATTTAGGAGAGAATAGTGCATCTTTTATTATTAGTCTTGTTTTATTTGGGAGCAATATAATTGCTTCACCAGATCCTTCTATTATGTTTGATAGTCCTGATATCGTAATAACGGGACCGTCATAATCATATAAGCTATAAAAATAGCTTTTTTTTTCTCGAAGGATTGTGTGGGTCGAGGCGCTGTCCACAAGGCATTCACACTTCATCTATAGATCTATGAAAAAATAACAACAAACAATCATAATTAAAACAACAGTTTTGAAATACAATTTTTGTTTAAAAAAATTCTCTTATATTGATCGATTAGCCGATATAGAGAGGTCAATAAGTTGCTTGCAAAAATGCATAATTTATAAATACAATTTGAGAAAAAAAAAATAATATTCGGTCATCCCCTTTCGGTAGCTCTACGTGAATATGACCAGGCGGAAAAATGAGGGAGGAGGGTCACCGGGGACCTCTTAAGAACCAAGTCCCAAGTTCTTTCTGACATCATACACAAATAGGTGAGCCTATTCGGAGAGACTTCGTAAAATTTTCTTTGTCAAATGTAATAATAAATATCATTTTTCAAGAAATTTAAAAGAGAAGCATAATATGAAAATGCGGCAACAAGTTTTTTTTTTTAAAGCAGGAAATAAGATAATGACTCTAGTCGAGTAGGTCGTCGTTCTCGAAGTCTTCCGCCGAGAACTGAGTAGACGGCTGCTTTTCTACCAGATTTGTTTCAATTTGAGACTTCTGGCTCGCTTGATACAGATCTTGTAGATGTCGTGGGGTGCGACAGTTTCTGGACCAGTGTCCAGTCATGCCATATTTGTGGCATTTGTCCTCCCAATTTTTCTTGGGAATGGACATCAGTTCTGTGGTCTTCTTCCACTTCTTCTTTGCCCCACTTTTGCTGCTCTGGGGATGAAAGTTGTTCTTGGGTGGACTTCTGGCCGGCCTCTTCTGGGCATTCCCCATGTTAGATCTGTCCTTATTTTTCTTCTGCTTCTTGGAAGAAAAATGAGCTTCTGGGAGAGGAGCTGAGCCTGCAGGGCGTAGGTTATGAGTAGCCAAGAGAAGTTCTCTGTTTTGCTCTGCCATCATCAGGGTGGAGTGCAATTCAGAGTACTTTGTGAACTTTCTTTCACGGTACTGTTGCATGAGGATTGCGTCCTTCTCGTGGAAGGATGTATATGTTTTTTCCAACATGCGATACTCCGAGACTTCTTCACCACACAACTTCAGGCGTGAGGTGATATTATGGAGAGCTGAGTTGTACTCAGCTACGGACTTAAAGTCCTGAAGTCGAAGGTTTTCCCACTCATACCTTGCACGTGGGAGGATTACATCTTTTTGATGTTTATAGCGGTCCTCCAGTGCAGTCCACAATTCCTTTGGGTCTTCTACAGTGAGGTATTCGGCCTTCAGGGTCCGATCAATGTGTCTCCTGATGTAGATAATGGCTTTCGCCTTATCTATATCAGAGACGTTCACTGTAGAAACAACCACAGCAGTGTCTGCTGTATTTTTCGTACCAGTGGCCGGAGCCGATGGAAGAGGAGTTGAAATTGTGGCTAATAAGCCCTGGGCACGTAAGTGGAACTTCAGGTCCACGTGCCAGCTCAAATAATTTTTTCCAGCAGCATCTAGTACTTCGAAATCGACACTCGCTATTTTGGCCATTTTATCTATCATGTGAAAAACATGCATAAATTAAAAAATTGACAAAAAAAAATTTTAATATTGAGTAAAAGAGACTACTCAACTAATATTGACAAAAAAAATTGTACTAACACAATAATATTGTCTAACGTGTCAATTTTCCAACTGATAAAGAATATCAATATATAGAGTAGCAATATGTTGAATATAACAACAACATTAATAAATGGTTGCACAATAATGCGCAACTGTATTGTTAACAGTCAATCAGCAAATTGCAACTTAGTTTACGAGACTAGTTATTAACAGAAAAAAAAATGATTGATGCTAAATTGCACTAACTTACTTTTTAACAGTAAGTAAGCAAGAAAATATTTAGCAATATTTTAATATGGTGACAGAACGTTATGTGAGGCACAGTAGCAAGTTTACTTCTCAAGTGACAGAAAGTATTAGCCTTGAGATATAGAAATTCATTAACAGATATAATATGTAATGAACCTGTCTTAGGTTAAAAAAAATATATGTAATGAATCTGAAGTTGCTTAAAACAATAACACATATATGCTAATTAGACTTCTGAATTCAGAAGTAGAATTGTCATCCACTAATCTAATCAAACCTGCCATCTAATTTAGATGTTTGGACAACATTTTACGTGTCTGTGCAACATGGGTTTTAGTATCTTTTATCCTAACTTTATTTGATGCTCGTGCTTTGATTGAAGAAACTATCTTCAACGAGCTCTACGAACCAAAGCAAAATGGATGTTTCATCCAATGATCAAACTATAGGCAAGGAGACTTACAGCCTCTGGTCGGATCGACTAGGGAAAAAGAAGGATGACGTCGAGAAAAGGGATGACGTCGAGATCTGAACGTCGATTCTCCTTGCTTCAGCAATTCGTGCTGATAACGTGTTTGAAGGGAAACTAGAATTGTAGAATAGTATATTTCTTATTCTTATTTCATCATATGGCAAGGGCCATATATATAGGTATAAGGGACAACCCAAGGGTCATGAGTTACATAACCCAAGGGTCATGAGTTACATGATCCTAAGGGTCATGTGTAACTCATGACATAATGGGTGAATAGGTAAGGGTTTCATAACATTGAATATAAAAATCTAACCGTTATATTTAGGGATTTTTTGACTTTTATCCCACTTGTTAATATGAATTTGTACTTACATCCCACTTTTTAATTTTTTTAGACTTGCATCCCACTTTTTGTCACGAAAAGTATTTATTTTGTCATGAAAAGTATTTGTTTTGTCACGAAAAATATTTTTCGTGACAAAAATGGGATGTAAGTCAAATAAAATTAAAAAGTGGGATGTAAGTACAAATTTATATTAATAAGTGGGATGAAAGTCAAAAAATTCCTTATATTTAAGACCCTAAAACTAAATATTCCTAAAGAAATATTTTGAAATGCTAGCAATGCATGAATATTGATAGTGCCGCCAGCGCCCTGTAGAATTTCATATACATTTTTGTAAGGAATTTATAAACTTTGCTTCTATGGTGTGAGCTAGGACTGTGCACAATTAAGTCAAACCGACAAATCGAACTAAGCTAAATCGAACTGATTGGTTTTAAACCGAATCGATGGTTCAGTTGGTTTGGTTTGGTTTGACTTCAATTTTTTCAAAACCGACCAATTCGGTTCGGTTCACGGTTTTGTTATGCCAAAAACCGTCTAAATCGAACCGAACCGAACCAAATCCTTGTTAAATAATTAGGGTTGACCTGTTGGGTATAGATTCATTGGGTTGTATTATACCGGTTTGGTTCATTTATTCACATCACAGCCATTTATCAATTAGAAGTTGAAAGAGCGCTCTCTCTCTCTCTAGTCTCAAAGAGGAGTGCTTGCGGCTCATATTCTTTTCTAATTGCTCCTGTGCACATGAAAGGTACTTTTGGTTGAATGTATATAATTTTTTATATGTATAATTGACATTTTTTTCCACCTGCAAAATACAAGTTGAATTGAAGCTGCTGAATTGTATTTACTGTTGCAAAGTACAAGTTGACTGAGGTTTCACAAAAAAAGAGAGCATACAGTCTATTTTTTTATGTGATCAAAACCGACCAAGTCGAACCGATCCAAACCGAACCAAGTCGGTCGGTTTCAAAACCGAACCGACCATTTGGTTGGTTTGGTTCGGTTTTGTTTATTTTTAAACCGATTAACTTCGATTCGACTTCGGTTGGGACCAAATAGGTCGACCACCGACCGATGCACACCCCTAGTGTGACCCAACGGTTTGGGGAGGTGAGAGAACACGTCAACTTCGATTTGGCTTTCGTTTCCTTCCTTTTGTTCATTAAGTATTATTGAACATAAAAATCTAACCGTTATATTTGAGACCTGAAAACTAAATATTCCTAAAAAAAAATTGAAATGCTAGCAATGCATGAATGTTGATAATGCCTTAGTATATAATTTCAATTTTTTTTGTAAGAAATTTATAAGTTTTGGTTCTATAATGTGACCCAACGGTTTGGGGAGGTGGGAGAATACGTCAGCTTCAGTTTGGCTTTCGTTTTCTTTCTTTGGTTCATTAAGTATTAATGAATATAAAACTAAATATTCCTAAAAAAATATTGAAATGCTAGCAATGCATGAATGTTGATTGTGCCGCCGTATAGAATTCCATAATTTTTTTGGTTAAGGAATTTATAAGTTTTGCTTCTACAACGGCTTGGGGAGGTGGGGGAATACGTCAGCTTCGGTTTAGCTTTCGTTTCCTTCGGTTCATTGAGTATTATCGAATATAAAAATCTAACTGTTATATTTAAGGCCCTAAAACTAAATATTCCTAAAAAAAATATTGAAATGCTGCAATGCACAAATATTGACTGCGCGGTCCTATAGAATTCCTTTTTTTTTGTAAGAAATTTATAAGTTTTGCTTCTATGGTGTGACCCACGGTTTGGGGAGGTAGGAAACACTGAAAGTAGAGAAGAGAAAATATATATGATCCACTCATTAGAAAAATTACATTGGGTTTCATCCGAACTTCTTTATTTTCTATAAGATACAATAATATTCGAGAAATTTTATTTGGTGCATTTGATGATGTCGAGGGAGGAATTTGGTATATTTGGTAAATCGTATGTGGAAAAAGTTTTAAGTTTTTTACTTTAAAAAATGAATAGTGCATATAAATTCATGTACCTTTTTGTCCCTTATTAAGGGACAAATGCGTTTGATTAAAATAAAATAAATAAATAAGTAAAAACTAAAATAACTTATAATAAAAAAATGATAATTAACAAATAAATAGTGATTATAATTAATTAATATTAATTTAAATTTTGGCTAACTAATTAAATATCTAATTATATAATAAATAAATAAATAAATAGTCTCAAATAGTAATTAATTTTTTATTTACTAATTAATTACTACTAATTAGATAATCCGAACAAACTCGGTCAAATACAGAAAGTAGGGACACATTCAAATTTTTAGACTTCCATCGTTGTCACCATAAAAGATCAAAATATTAACAAAGGAATTGTGAACAAAAAAGAACTTTCTCTTATTAATTAATATTTAATAATCAATTTTGTGTTATTTATAATTTATAATCTTAATTATGTAAAAAAAATCCACAAACTCCAACCACATACAAAAGGGTAAAGTGCATATAAACCCTATTTGCCTCGTTAGCAAAATAAGATTCGTTAAAAAACTAAAACAATTAACACCTCTTGCAAAACTTGACTTGCTTATAAAGTGTAACGTCCGTAGTTCGTATTACGTATTTTGGTATAAGTGTACGTATTTTGACTCATATTGCATGTCTCATTGCATGGTTTATTTTGGCATTATATTTGCTTGGTTCGGCTTGGTTCGGTTTTTGCATGTGGACCAACCCCACCTACCACCCACTCTCTTCCTTTATAAGCCACCAACCCCTTTCTCTCTCCTCATTCACTTCTTCATTTACTTCTTCTTCTTCCTCCATTAACTCTCTCCACCTACCAAGAGAGGCTTAGGCAAGTGCAACTTGCTTCATGGAGGAACTCAATTTTTGTTGTTCCATTTTCTTTCTCACGAGATTCTAAGACACTTTAATACTTAGCATATTTAATTTTCATGGTTTATTTCATGTAAATCTAAGCTTGTTGCATTTCTGGATTTTTTGGGTTTTGATCTCTCAAGCTTTATTATTTTTAACTTTTGATGGTTCCATGTTGTAGAAAATTTTATTCTGTCCCATTTTGACCTATGGAAGTTCGGATTTTGACCTTAAATAAAGGATTAATGGAGCCTGAAAGCAATGGCTTTCACGGTTCTTCTTCTCGGAAAAGTTGGAGAAGATGGGCAGTGCTTGACCGCATGGCCTTTTCATGCGGCAAGTCTTCTGGCCGCATGAGCCCGTTCCCTCCTGGCCGCATGAGCCTGTTCCCTCATGGCCGTATGAGCCCGTTCCTTCTAGGCCGCATGAGCCCGTTCCCTCCTGGCCGCATGAGTCTGTTTCCTCCTGGCTGCATGAGCCCGTTCCCTCCTGGCCGCATAAGCCTGTTCTCCTTAGCCGCATGACCCTTTTTCTCATTAGCCGCATAACCATGTTCTTATTACCGCATGACCTTGTTTTCCCAAGCCGCATGGCTCTTCCCACAGCCTTTGCCCCTTTTTATTATTCTGGTTGTTATATTTATGCTTATGTCTCACGACCCTCTGTGTAACTTTGGTCCCTTGATGGAATGCTTACACCATGTTAATTCTGAACATGTTCCATGAACACGACAGTGGCCCGTTGTGGCGCACTCACGACAAGAATGATTGACAAGTAACATGGCATGATAGTGGTCCGTCGTGGCGCACTCTTGATAAGTAAACCTGACATGATATACCTCGATATGCTGTTGCGACAGCTAGCACGACATGATAAGAATGAATGGCCTGGACACCGTGGGCGATTGTGTTTGTACAAATGAACCAGTATTGTCTTGCATCATGTCTAGGACGGGGACCCCTGAGTACTACGGTCAGGGGTACCTACTGAAATTGACTGAGGCTAATAACTAGAATAATCCAATAGTCATGAAGAGATTTTTCAGCTATAGGCAATCCCATTATCTGGGCGCCCCATTATGGGATTTGTAGCCTGCCGTCGAGTAGGGCACATTTCCAGCACACTGTCATGTATTGCACCCTTCAAGCTACTTAAGGGTACATGTATTTCTTGGACGATGGACCCACGTGAATTCAACCTCTAATTATGTCTGGATAACCTGGATGGTCTGCAGGACTTGTGGCTATTGGAATAATCTCATTGCATCTTGCTAGTAACTAGGCCTGTGATAACCCTAGTTAGTTAAAGTATTAAGCCGTACTTATTGTTTGGCCGTGAATGTTGGATGGAGTCTAAGCCTTGTCTTGTCCCAGTACCTGGTTACTTTAGTAACATGATTGCTTATGTTTACCTTGTCAATAACTGATCAGAATAACTTCTTATCTCTTGATATTTATTGCCCTATTTAGATTTCATGTTTAATTATCTTCTTATTTTATGTTCTGATATGCTGGTTTTAGTTCTTAAGTGAAGCCTCCTTTGTGGCACTTGCTCTTTCTGGGATCTGACCCAGCTGGTTTTGCGTAGCCAGATATCGGAGCAGCTCTAGAGGATCTCCCTACCTTCCAGCCAGATGGTGACCACCAGGCGTAACCCTGGCAACGTGTGAGTTTTATTTTGCTCTCCCACTCTGTTGTAAAAATATTCTTTTGAGGCGTTTAGCCGACGAGCACGTGTTAGCTCGATTGTACTTTACTTACTATCTGCCTACGGGCTGTAGCATGATTAACAAATCCTAGGTTTGATCATGTATGACTGAAACTCTTGCTAATCTTCACATTTTGTATGACTAGCTTCATGATCATCCAAATATGTAATGTATGGGACGCCTTACTATTGTATATTTGGTGCTCTGACATCTTGTAACTGTTATTACTTGCTTGAGATTGAGACAATAGGCTTGTTCATGACCATAAGAGACTGATGGCTTGTAGTTAAACCCTCATGTATCTAGACAGTCGTGACCGTATAGCGAGGTGGGTTACACTTCAATATACGTAGCTGGCTGTGTCCTCTTCCGCTCTCCAGTATTCTGGTTCTGGGGCGTTACATGGTTTAAGTGGTGGCTCATGCAGGTCTTGTAAATCAAGATATGTCAGGGTTTACTGAATAGATGTCTCAATCAGCACTCGCCCTTGATCTCTGCTCGTACCCTCTAAATTTCTGAATTCTTGACCTGATCACATGATTGTGTCTTTGATCTATCATGGTCCTTTATTTTGTTCCCTGTGTCGTTTTCTTCAGCGGTATTGTTCCTGATCCTACCGATCGGCAAGACAGAGCACCTCCCGTGGGCCAGCAGCAACCTCAAGATCAAGCCCAGCATTCAGGAGTAGCCTCCCCAGAGTCATGCCTACTGGGGGTTAAGAGCCACCAGTTCAGCCAGTCCAGCCTGCAGAGCCTGATGATGGCACCTTGGTGGATCTCATCAGAAAATTACTAGCATCTCAAGATCGTCGGGGCGACGCCCTGTACCAGACAGTGCAAGATGCTATGAACAGAGGCGATCATCAAGGGAACTAGGCAGCCAACAGCTTCAAGCGTTTGAACCCTCCCTTCTTCGACGACAGTGAAGATGCGATTGCCACAGATGCTTGGCTGCAGAATACAAAAGTGATTCTAGAAGCGGCGAAGACGCCCGAGAACGAGAAGGTGGCGATAGTACGCCTACAGCTATTGGATCTTGCCCACAGCTGGTGGGTGGCACAGGCCGTTGGATTAGTGGCACCTGTTGCGTGGACAGTATTTCGAGAAAGATTCCAGACCAAGTACTTTGATGTTGTAGCTCGGTACGATCTACAAACGAGGTTCACCAATCTGAAGCAGATGGGCAAGGACGATCGACGGATATACGATCGAGTTTTCGAGACTTAGTCGGTTTGCTCCTACCTTGGTAGCGACTGAGTTCGACAGAGCCCAGCGGTTCCAGCAGGGGTTCCATCTAGAGATTTTATTGGCAGTAGAGCAGTTTGAGCATCAGACTTTTGATGCGGTATTGAGAGCAGCCAAGAGGCACGAGTATACCTCCCAGAGGATCGTGGACAGGACCGTAGGTCGGAAGTGATCTCATGGCCACATGAATCAGTCTTCAGCACTAGCCCCGACAGCTAGGGTTTTGACAATTATAACTCTGAGGTAGGCGGCCTCAGTGACGTCGGTTCAACATTCAACCCCGACGAACCCTCCGCAGCAGAAGCAGAAGCACTCTTCCGTAGTGGGATGTTCACATTGCAGGAAGCCAGAACATGTGGTGGTAGAATGTCGCAGGACGCAGGGATTGTGCCTGGCTTGTGGGGCAGCGGATCACAAAATAGGATCCTGCCCGAATAGGGGTAGTTCATCATCGTCCAACTTCACTAGTCCTTCGGTGAGAGGACCAGCACCAGTCCAGCAACAACAACAGTATCAGCTTTAGAGACCATCATCGACGCAGACACAAGCCTTCCAGCAGTAATACCTCCAGCAGTATGCACAAGCCCAAGCCCTGATTCAGAGAAGACAGAGAGGTTTTCAGCAGAGGAGACCTGCACCCAGAGGATATGGTCAGGCGATGGCGATAACCGTAGAAGAAGGATTGGCACCAGGTGAGATAGTGGCAGGTACTATTCTCGTCAACTCCTTTCCAGTATCAGCGTTATTTGATTCTGGTGCATCGCATTCATTCATGTCTGCACGATTCGCAACACGGATAGGACTGGAGCCCGAGTCATTATCAGTAAGGCTCAATATACTTACTAGTAACAGTCTTGTGGGAGTAGATAGAGTATTTTTCTCGTGTCGGATCGTAGTTAGCGGTAGAGAGTTCCCCGCTAGATTGATAGAGTTCCTAATGGCGGATTATGATATGGTCTTAGGGATGGATTGGTTAAGGAACCAGTATGCTAGGATAGACTGTCATGTTGGCAGGGTTATTTTTAGCATTCCAGGCAAGCCTGTCACGACCCGCACCCGCTTTTCGGATACGAGACGTGTCCAAGCCAGCCTACGCCGCAGAGTCGGCGGTAGAACGCTGTCAAGCCCGCAAGAAAATAAATGCTCAAAAATAAACATTATTGCTCATTCACATTTCTAAATTTATTACAACAATTACAAGATTTACAACATTTACATTTAACAAAAATACAAAGTTTTAAAATTAATGAAAATGATATAACTTCTATCTAATTTCTAGGTTTCTGCCTGCAAGTACACCCGTATCTCCCAAGCTAAGTGAAGCCACAGCTAAACCTAAAAAATGTTGGTTTCCAGTCAGGAATGGAACAAGTACACAAACCGACGACAATGCAAAACACAATAGAATCGACAAGACATGAAAATAGCATATGGAATATGAAAGCTAGTAAGAAAACTGATGACATAGCACGGTAGAGAAGTAAACATAAGGAAAAACTAATAAAAGACATCTATCTAGGTGGTGTGAAATATTCGTTTCGACATGTGAACGGCTATGGGGTAAATCAGGCTCACTGCACGTGTCGTGTACAGCGACTATCATTCACGAGAGACACTGGGATAGTTCTGGGTAGTCCACATGTTTACTAAGATATTTCTCCTCCCGACTACTCCGTGTGACGAGCGTGTCAACAAGCAGCAAGATATATGTATGAACATGAAATGTATCAACTACTATGAATCGAAAAGCAATCAGAAAGTGCACTTGTCTGTGGTCCTTAGCTGGTAAAATCGATAGTACCATTGCATCCAAAAAATCCAATTACCTAGGGTTGATATGAAGAAGTCCAAAATCGACTACGATTAGGTTGGTCATGATCAAGATTAATCTAAAAGAAAAATCATCTAAGAGACGTAATTCTTAATTATACAATGATATATATAAATATTTATTTCCAAGATGTTTAGAAAATATTTAGAAAACTTTACAAAACACATTTGAAAGGCCTTTAAGAAAATACCATATAAATCTTATAAACTCTTTTTAGAAATATTTATTATAAATGCTAGTGTTAAACCTAAATAATTTTATAAGTATTTTATCATAAATATCAAATTGTAAAATAATACTTGATAATATTAAATCAAATAATTGTATAATAAATTTATATGATTACACAAATATTATTTTCTAAATAATTAGACATTATTTTTGTCATCCAAGAATTATATGTTATAGAAAGATAAATTTTATTTTATACATGAAAAATAGAAATAAAATAGATAAAGTTTTAAAAATTCGGGAAGAGGGTTTACAAATCTACCCACCTTAGAAAAATTTCGTCCTCGAAATTTCAAGGGCACAATTAGGCACGACTATGAAGAATAATCAGAAACCAAATTTTTGATTGAAATGGATAAAACGACGAATTGTATAACCAAGGAAGTGATATGACTCATGATCTAATTAGTCACGTGTATTCATGGATAATAAAATAAAAGATGCGATTTGGCACGATCAAAATGTTTCACGATTGAGTCACGATCACATTTTGTTTAAGGGTGATCAAGGAAATTGGTTTAACACAAGCAATTGTTTAGGCATGATCATTGAATTATGATATAGGTATGTTTATAAATCTAGTGAATAGGTTTAGATGGTTTCTAGGATGACTAATAACGGTAGAAAAGATAAAAGGAAGGGTTCAAGTAATGAAAGGTTAAGAAATAACCAAATTTTACTCGAGAGTTTATGTAGTTGTGGAACATAAAATTTTTCAACAATTACATGCCAAAAGATGTAGTTTCTATAATATTCGAAAACCATAAGTATATCCAAAATCATTTAACCAAGCATCCATGCCTCGCCAGTGTACATCTGGCTGCAGTAAACCCTTGATTTATGACTTAAGCATAATATGGTATCGAACACTCTACCAACTCTATCCATAATAACTCAAGGATTAAATAGGACAATTAAGACATAATTTTTATAATGTTCGATTACCCACGCTTACTTGAATTTATTTCAACTTAGGGGTCATGCCACGCCAGTGCGCTGCTGGCTGCAATGAACCCGCAGTCTCGATAATTCAAATAAGTGACGACAGTGCGCTGCTATCTTGTCATCGCAGGTCATCAAAAATTATTTCAATTATATCCCTAAGAATTTCAAAGGAGTCTCAAAAGTCGTACAAGTTAATAAAAAAAATAGAAAAAGAATGCAAGTATTTATCTTAAAAGTGCGGTATTGATTTTGGAGTTTCAGACGATTGATCAGGGAGAAGTGGCCGAAGATGAGAGAGATATAAAATGTAAGATTAAGGAAAATGTGTATATAGTACTATGTCTACCTACTATGATTATATTCATACACAAGTATATACGTATAGCCTAAATAAATCCCAAAAATAGCATTTTAAGATAGGGTTTTCCTATTTACAAAAGTATAACTCTAAATAGCAATAATACATATATCATATATGTTTAGGAAAATTATCCACAAGACTAAAATGGAGTACCAATATATACACATATATGCGTCTATATGGACGTCGTTGGTCGCAATACGTGACCACCAGGACTTGGGTTGGGTTCGGGCTAGTTTAGAACAACCGGGACTTCTAAAAGTCGAATTATAACAAATTAAATTATCTACAGGGATCAAGTCACGACTTCGCCTGGTTACCCTAGTTAGGGTACACCTATGGTTCGACCTTCCCTACCATGGCTGGAACATTAATCAAGGCACACGACCACACTATTCGTGCCATGATTTCTAGTCATCTTGTACTCTAAATCTTAACCATGACTAAACCCTTCTATATTGTAAATGGATATTAATAAAATTCCAAAAATCATAATTTAATTCAAATAAATAAAAATTTTAAAAATTTGTGAAAAGGGGTTACGGTTAGGAATTGGACTCCAGAAAGGCCTAAGTTGATGAGTAAATAGTCTACCCACCTTAGGTCATATCGTCGTATCAAAATGTAATAGTGCATCTATAAAAATCTTTCAAGTTATCTAAATTTAATAAATTGCATGGCCTAATCCTTAACTACCCATTAATCAAATTAATAAGGGACTCCTATTCCTAGTCATTCTCCTAAATTAATTCAATCATAATTGTGAATGAGCATTTTCTAGTCGCAGGCTTGCGGTAGTACGGCTAATATATGTACTACCACAAGTTCGCACACTTTGCGAAAACTGACCTGCATGGGCCACCACAAAAACTTGTCACGACCCGCACCCGCTTTTCGGATATGAGACGTGTCCAAGCTAGCCTACGCCGCAGAGTCGACGGTAGAACGCTGTCAAGCCCGCAAGAAAATAAATGCTCAAAAATAAACATTATTGCTCATTCACATTTCTAAATTTATTACAACAATTATAAGATTTACAACATTTACATTTAACAAAAATACAAAGTTTTAAAATTAATGAAAATGATATAACTTCTATCTAATTTCTAGGTTTCTGCCTGCAAGTACACCCGTATCTCCCAAGCTAAGTGAAGCCACAGCTAAACCTGAAAAATGTTGGTTTCCAGTCAGGAATGGAACAAGTACACAAATCGACAATAATGCAAAACACAATAGAATCGACAAGACATGAAAATAGCATATGGAATATGAAAGCTAGTAAGAAAACTGATGATATAGCACGGTAGAGAAGTAAACATAAGAAAAAACTAATAAAAGACATCTATCTAGGTGGTGTGAAATATTCGTTTCGACATGTGAATTGCTATGGGGTAAATCAGGCTCACTGCACGTGTCGTGTGCAGCGGCTATCATTCACGAGAGACACTGGGATAGTTCTGGTTAGTCCACATGTTTACTAAGATATTTCCCCTCCCGACTACTCCGTGTGACGAGCGTGTCAACAAGCAGCAAGATATATGTATGAACATGAAATGTATCAACTACTATGAATCGAAAAGCAATCAGAAAGTGCACTTGCCTGTGGTCCTTAGCTGGTAAAATCGATAGTACCATTGCATCCAGAAAAATCCAATTACCTAGGGTTGATATGAAGAAGTCCAAAATCGTCTACGATTAGGTTGGTCATGATCAAGATTAATCTAAAAGAAAAATCATCTAAGAGACGTAATTCTTAATTATACAATGATATATATAAATATTTATTTCCAAGATGTTTAGAAAATATTTAGAAAACTTTACAAAACACATTTGAAAGGCCTTTAAGAAAATACCATATAAATCTTATAAACTCTTTTTAGAAATATTTATTATAAATGCTAGTGTTAAACCTAAATAATTTTATAAGTATTTTATCATAAATATCAAATTGTAAAATAATACTTGATAATATTAAATCAAATAATTGTATAATAAATTTATATGATTACAAAAATATTATTTTCTAAATAATTAGACATTATTTTTGTCATCCAAGAATTATATGTTATAGAAAGATAAATTTTATTTTATACATGAAAAATAGAAATAAAATAGATAAAGTTTTAAAAATTCGGGAAGAGGGTTTACAAAGCCAAAGTTTTCCTTTTCTCGAGACGAAGTTGAACCTTCTTTTCCAGTATTACGGATGGCAGTAGCAGCAGTACAGTTACCCCGAATAGTCGAAGAGTTTTCAGATATTTTCCCAGAAGAGCTTCTAGGAATGTCGCCAGAGTGAGAGATCGAGTTTACTATCGACTTGATACCAGGGACAGCCCCAGTGTCGGAGAGAGTCTACAGGATGGCGCCGTCAGAGTTAGAGATATTATACAAGATGATTGAAGAACTCAGGACCAAAGGATTCATTCGTACAAGTGGATCACCTTGGGGAGACCCGATGCTTCTTGTAAAAAAAAGGATGGTACGTCCAGATTATGTGTAGATTATCGTACCTTGAACTCAATGACAATCACGAACAGATACACTCTCCCGAGGATAGATGACTTGTTGGATCAACTCAAGGGGGCAGCAGTATTCTCGAAGATTGACTTACGGTCAGGATACCATCAGATCGGAGTCAGAGAGCAGGACATCCCGTAGACAGCTTTCAGATCTAGATATAGGCATTAGAAGTTCCTTGTTATGCCATTTGGAGCAACCAATGCGCTGGCTGTATTCACGGACCTCATGAATCGTATCTTCATGCCTTATTTGGATCAGTTCATGATTGTGTTCATAGACGACATCCTGGTCTACAATAAGAGTGAAGCGGAGCATGAGTAGCATCTCAGAGTTGTCCTCCAGATTCTCAGAGAGCACCAGTTGTATGCAAAGTTCAGTAAATGTGAGTTCTGGCTCAATCGTATTTCATACTTTGGTCATATCATCACCAGAGGAGGAGTAGAAGTAGATTTCCAGAAGATCGTAGCTATCGAGACATGGCCAGTACCTAGCACAGTTGCAGAAGTTCACAGTTTTCTTGGCTTGGCCGGCTACTACCGACGATTTGTTTCAGACTTTGCTCAGATTTCAGCGCCATTGACCCAGTTGACCCACAAGGATGTACAGTTTGCTTGGACAGCAGAATGTTAAGATTTTTTTGAGAAGTTGAAGCGAGGTTTGATGACGGAACCCATTCTCATGCTTCCAGATGGGACCGGAGGATTCTCAGTGTATTGTGATGCTTCATGCAGAGGTTTGGGATGTATTTTGGTGCAGCATGGGAATGTAATAGCTTATGTGTCATGTCAACTTCGTGATCATGAGAGGAATTACCTAACCCATAACTTGGAGTTGGCAGCAGTAGTGTTTGCACTTAAGCTTTGGAGACACTACTTGTATGGAGATAGGATGGAGATTTTCTCCGACCACAAGAGCCTGAAGTATGTGTTTACTCAGAAGGATCTTAACATGCGTCAGAGGAGATAGCTAGAGCTGCTTGTAGATTATGACATCAACCTGCAGTATCATCCTAGGAAGGCTAACGTTGTTGCAGATGCATTGAGCAGGAGAGCTGGAGTTTATTTTCTAACAACGCAACCAGAGTTATTAGTAGATCTTCAGAAGATGGGTATAGAAGTTGTCCTTCCTACCAATGTGGCATTGATGGCCAGTCTACAAGTTCAGTCCACTATAGTCGAGAGGATCCGGATGGCGCAGTCAACAGATTCCAAGCTTCAGCGACTCAGAGCAGAGTGTGAGGCAGGACGACGGCCAGAGTTATGCATTCATGAAGATGGTACACTTTGACAGGGTAAGCGTCTTTGTGTACCCAGTGGAGATATCAGACAGAAAGTCATGGCAGAAGCTCACAGTTCGTAGTATTCTATTCATTCCGGTGGCACGAAGATGTACCGTGATATTCGTCAGCACTTTTGGTGGAATGGCATGAAGAGGAAGATAGCCCGGTTTATCTTTCAGTGTTTGATTTGCCAACAAGTTAAAGCTGAGCATCAGAGACCGGCTGGACTTCTTTAGTCCTTGTCGATTCCAGAATGAAAGTGGGAGCATATAAGCATGGATTTCGTGACTGGATTACCTATGTCCCCGGCCGGTAGAGATGCTTTTTGGGTTATTATAGACAGGCTCACGAAGGTGGCTCACTTTCTTCCATTCAGAGTTGGTCAGTCGACGGCTCAGCTAGCAGAGATGTACCTCAGGCAGATCGTCAGATTTTACAGTGTACCAATCAGTATCACCTCGGACAGAGATTTAAGATTTATGTCGCACTTTTGGCACAATCTGCAAGAGAGTTTGGAAACTCACCTCCAGTTCAACTCAGCTTATCATCTACAGACAGATGGTCAGTCAGAGCGTACCATACGAACCTTGGAAGATATATTGAGATCTTGTATACTCGACTTCGGTGGTTCGTGGAAGGATCACCTGTACCTGATGGAGTTCTCGTACAATAACAGTTTTCAATCCAGTATCCAGATGGCACCGTTCGAGGCATTGTATGGTAGAAAGTGCAGATCCCCGCTAGAACGGGACGATGATAGAGAGAGGCAGATGCTCGATCCGAAAATGATTACTCAGACAGTTGAGGTGGTCAGAAGAGTCAGAGATCATCTTCACGTCGCACAAGATCGCCAGCGCCATTGGGCCGATTCTCATCGGCGCCCCCTTGAATTTTCTGTCGACGACCATGTATTCCTTAGGATCTCGCCTAACCGTGGCGTCATTCATTTTGGCATACGGGAAAAGCTTACTCCTAGGTATATAGGGCCGTTCGATATCCTCGAGTGAATAGGTGATGTGTCCTAGCATCTCGCTCTTCCGCGTCGCTAAGTGAGATTCATGACGTGTTCCATGTATCCCAACTACGACGGTATATCCCGGACCCGATCTATATCCTGGATCATTCGAAATTTGTTGTTTGTACCAACCTTTCGTATGAGAAGAGGTCCGTGTCTATATTGGATCGGAGAGAGAAGATACTCAAGAACAACACTATTAGTTTAGTCCGTGTTGCTTGGGGTCATCACTCTCTAGGCGAGTCTATGTGGGAGCATAAAGATGATATCCGATCGCGATATCCCGACTTGTTTGACTCGTAAGGTATAATATCTTTTTTATGCCTTATGCTCTCAATTCCTTGCTTGAATGAATGATTGCATGGTGGACTGCTTAGTATAGCTTGTCTATGATTAGTATAGCTTGTCCTTGCCTCTCTAGCCTCTTAATTAAATTTTAAGGACGGAATTCTTTTAAGGTGGGTAGAGTTGTAACGCCCGTAGTTCGTATTACGTATTTTGGTATACGTGTACGTATTTTGACTCATATTGCATGTCTCATTGCATGGTTTATTTTGGCATTTCATTTGCTTGGTTCGACTTGGTTCGGTTTTTGCATGTGGACCAACCCCACCTACCACCCACTCTCTTCCTTTAAAAGCCACCAACCCCTTTCTCTCTCCTCATTCACTTCTTCATTTACTTCTTCTTCTTCCTCCATGAAATCTCACCACCTACCAAGAGAGGCTTAGGCAAGTGCAACTTGCTTCACGGAGGAACTCAATTTTTGTTGTTCCATTTTCTTCCTCCCAAGATTGTAAGACACTTTAGTACTTAGCATATTTAATTTCCATGGTTCATTTCATGTAGATCTAAGCTTGTTGTATTTCTGGATTTCTTGGGTTTTGATCTATCAATCTTTATTATTTTTAAGTTTTTATGGTTCCATGTTGTAGAGAATTTTATTCTGCCCTATTTTGACCTATGGAAGTTCGAATTTTGACCTTAAATAAAGGATTAATGGAGCCTGATCGCATGGCCTTTTCATGCGACAAGTCATCTGGCCGCATGAGCCCGTTCCCTCCCGGCCGCATGAGCCCGTTCCCGCCTGGCCGCATGAGTCTGTTCCCTCCTGGCCGCATGAGCCCGTTCCCTCCTCGAAAAAGTTGGAGAAGATGGACAGTGATTGACCGCATGGCCTTTTCATGCGGCAAGTCACCTGGCCGCATGAGCCCATTCCCTCCTGGCCGCATGAGCCCGTTCCCTCCTGGCCACATGAGCCCGTTCTCTCCTGGCCGCATGAGTTTGTTCCCTCATGGCCGTATGAGCCTGTTCCTTCCTGGCTGCATAAGCATGTTCTCCTTAGCCGCATGACCCTGTTTCTCATTAGTCGCTTAACCCTGTTCTTATTGCCGCATGACCTTGTTTTCCCGAGCCGCATGGCTCTTCCCACAGCCTTTGCCCCTTTTTATTATTCTAGTTGTTATATTTATGCTTATGTCTCACGACCCTCTGTATAACTTAGGTCCCTTGATGGAATGCTTGCACCATGTTAGTTCTGAAATGTTCCATGAATATGACAGTGGCCCGTTGTGGCGCACTCACGACAAGAATGATTAACAAGTAACATGGCATGATAGTGGCCTGTCGTGGCGCACTCTTGATAAGTAAACCTGACATGATATACCTCGATATGCTGTTACGACAGCTAGTACGACTTGATAAGAATAAATGGCCTGGACACCGTGGACGATTGTGTTTCTACAAATGAACCAGTATTGTCTTGCATCATGTCTAGGACGGGGACCCGTGAGTACCACGATCAGGGGTACCTACTGAAATTGACTGAGGCTAATAATTAGAATACTCCAGTAGTCATGAAAAGATTTCCCAGCTACAGGCAATCCCGTTATCTAGGTGCCCCATCATGGGATTTGTAGCCTGCCGTCGAGTAGGGCACATTTCCAGCATACTGTCATGTGTTGCACCCTTCAAGCTACTTAAGGGTACATGCATTTCTTGGACGATGTACCCACGTGAATTCAACCCCTAATTGCGTCTGGATAACCTGGATGGTCTGCAGAGCTTATGGCTGTTGGAATAATCTCATTGCATCTTGCTAGTAACTAGGCCTGTGATAACCCTAGTTAGTTAAAGTATCAAGCCGTACTTATTGCTTGACCGTGAATGTTGGATGGAGTCTAAGCCTTGTCTTGTCCTAGTACCTGGTTACTTTAGTAACATGATTGCTTATGTTTACCTTGTCAATAACTGATCGAAATAACTTCTTATCTCTTGATATTTATTGCCCTATTTAGATTTCATGTCTTAATTATCTTATTATTTTATGTTCTGATATGCTGGTTTTAGTTCTTAAGTGAAGCCTCCTTTGTGGCACTTGCTCTTTTTGGGATCTGACCCAGCTGGTTTTGCGTGGCCAGATACCGGAGCAGCTCCAGAGGATTTCCCTACCTTCCAGCTAGATGGTGACCACCAGGCATAACCCTGGCAACGAGTGGGTTTTATTTTGCTCTCCCACTCTATTGTAAAAATATTCTTTTGAGACGTTTAGCCGACGAGCACGTGTTAGATCGA
The DNA here is from genome assembly GCA_029216955.1 of Iris pallida. Lineage (NCBI taxonomy): Eukaryota > Viridiplantae > Streptophyta > Magnoliopsida > Asparagales > Iridaceae > Iris > Iris pallida. The sequence continues at coordinate 1,415,164 of JANAVB010024996.1, forward strand.
TTGTACTTTACTTACTGTCTACCTACAGGCTGTAGCATGATTAACAAATCCTAGGGTTGATCATGTATGACTGAAACTCTTGCTAGTCTTCACATTTTGTATGACTAGCTTCATGATCATCCAAATATGTAATGTATGGGACGCCTTACTATTGTATATTTGGCGCTCTGACATCTTGTAACTGTTATTACTTGCTTGAGATTAAGACAATAGGCTTGTTCATGACCATAAGAGACTGATGGCTTGTAGTTAAACCCTAATGTATCTAGACAACCGTGACCATATAGCGAGGTGGGTTGCACTTTAATATACGTAGCTGGCTGTGTCCGCCCCCGCTCTCCAGTATTTTGGTTCTGGGGTGTTACATAAAGGCACTTTCCGTCAAAGAGACGTTAGAAGTAGCCGTTACATGCTATTCTTAGAAATAAACTATAGACTACCCAAACTACGCCCTAAGAAGATAACATTAACCAAGTGGCTGCTTCCTTTCATTCTCTATATATAGGACAATGGTTTTCAAAGGCAACATATGTTATTGCCGGGGCACAATTTTCGACGAAAAACTGAGAAAATAAAATAATTATAAAAATAACGTTTCAACGCAACACTTCAAAGAAGGTGCGCAACAGAGATCCCTGAAGGATTTTGAGAAACAAAAATCTAAAAAGATTTTGTAACAGTAGCAAACGACAGTAGTACTTCTAAAAAGAAGATACTAAGCGAATTGCTATAGGCCGCAGCAACTTGGATTACAGGCGATAGATGGAAGATTGCTGGGGTGAATGATCACCGTTGCTCAAAGCTTAATTTGCCCCACACGAACAGCTTCCAGGAACCAGCAAGTTCGACGGAGAATTTTGGAATACTCCGCTCTTATGACTCCTCGGAAGGCGCACAGACTTCTGCGCTAAGTGGTGTTGATGCACTGCTTCTCTTCACTCTCAAACTCTGTGGAAACACGTAAGGAATAGTGATAAAAAACACTTCTGCCTTTTACGAATTCTGAACTTCTATACTGAGAGAGAGTGCAGAGAAGCTTATATAGCCTCGCTCTGTAACCGCCCAGTTAGCAACATGTTCAGGATATGGGAAGAAACCTTCCCGAATATGCTGTAACTGCTCAATTGTGCACATACACGATCTGAGCCAAAGGGCGTACAACACACGCCATTTGCGCTACTTGTGCAATGCACGCACAGCCGCTCCAGCGCGCACTAGCGTACTGCGCTAACAAAATGCCACATTACGCCTCATGAGCCCACGAGCCCGTGTCCATGTCCGAGTCCGAGTCACTAAGCCCCTACGGGGCTTAGCTCCAATGGAAATTAATTTCCAAGAACAAAAAGCATGAATGCTTTCATTGTTGATTTAGCCTTTTTTCCATTAGAAAAATATCCCTACATAGCACACCCATGTGCACCTCCACACCACATGTGCATCTCTAAACAAGCATAGCTTATTATATAGAGATACAACTCCTTTGGCCTATAGCCGATGTTAGACTAAACTTTCCAATACAAAGGCCAAACACCAACAATCCCTAACATCTCTCTATATATATGGGTTTGAGTGTTCCCCACAGTAACTACCCATCATGCATTAGGAGAGATGTCGCTGACGACTTGAATCTTCCTGCATGGGTCAAATAACAGACTATAATACAAGAATGGACTAAGCCTTAAATTCTGCACCATAGTTAAAATTCTTTCCACTCGTATAATGTAGTTACATGTGCTTCTGGCTACACATTAAAGGCCCTATACCAGCCTGGTTTTAGTGTATAATTTTGGGCGTCTACAAGTTTACCCTCAAGAGACGGCTTGCTATCTCTGTCCATTCTGTAACTCCTCTTTCCGAAATTTTGATTATATATTTTTCTATTTATTTATTTGAATTAAATGGTGATTTTTAGAATTTTTATAAATATTTATTTAATTAATTATTATGGTAGATGACTTTAGCCATGGTTGAGTATTGGAGTACAAGACAACTAGAAATCATGGCATGGATAGTATGGTCGTGTGCCTTGATTAGTGTATTAGCCAAATCAGGGAAGACCCAGCCATAAATGTGTTTTAACTAAGAAAACCAGGCCAAGTTGTGACTTAACTTGTATAAATAAATTGATTAATTATTATTAAGATTAATTATGACTTTTTAGGAGACTCGGTGAGACCGAACTAGCCCGGACTGGGTCCAAACAGAGACTAAGCCCATGTAGTCATGTAGTGTGTGCAATGATGTCCATGTAGATACATATTTCGTAATCTATTTTAATCGTTCAAATAAGTATTATTATTTGTTATAAAGAATTGTTATATAGTATATGTTATTCACTATGCATTAGATAATTTCATATTTGATATTAGAATAAATGTATATTTTCGGTGGACAAATAGGATTAACAAGCACGGGATTAATATGTGCACATGAGTAATTTACATGAAAAATATTTTTATGATTGCAATATTATTATAAGTAGAAAATATATTAATATATAATTTTGTGGTAAAATATATACAAATAGGTACCTATATATATTTAACGGTCCAATAATATATATTATATAAGTATTGAATATATCTATTGTAGATATATATATATATGGATATTTTTATAGTCATTTATATATATAGGTGAAAGACACACACCCATATATATATATATATATATATATATATATATATATATATATATATATATATATATATATATATATATATATAATTTTTATTTTTGATATATATATATATATATATATATATATATATATATATATATATATATATAATTTTTATTTTTGATATATATATATATATATATATATATATATATATATATATATATATATATATATATATAATATATATATATCAAAAATAAAAATTATATATATATATATATATATATATATATATACATATATATATATATTTATATATATATATATATATATATATTAAAAAAAAATATATATATATATATATATATATATATAATATATATATATATATATATATATATATATATATAACTAGTTATTTTTTTAGTAAAACGAAAACAAAGTAAATAAAAAAGGGGAAATCCCAGCCACCCCAGGCCTGAGTCCCCAATCCCAGCCCAGCTGAGCTCGGGCCCAAGATCAGCCGGGCCAGGACCACATGCCAAACTCCAAGCACAGCAAGTGAACATCCCTCCCCCACTCGGCCAAACACAGAGAACCGACCTTATGTATTGTATATATAGGGAGAGCGAGAGAAGTTTTGATACACAAACCCTAACACCACTCTAAATCCAGCAACCCGATCACGTACCCTATCTCTGGTGCGCCGCTCGACGGCCCTGCACCATCGTGGCGGTGTCGGAGCGCCGCCGAAGCCCCTGTGACCTACCTGAAGCAGGGGTGCTCTGTTTCACCCGACCACCAGGTACTCATCTTTCAGATACAACCCTTACTTGTATTCTCCACCATTCTCGAATTTGAGAATTTTTGTAGAGAGCCTACTTGACACTCTAAAAACCTATTCGAGTATATTTATTTAGGTTGCCCTAATTAACTCGTGAAAATCCTTGAAAGATCATAAAAAATCACGAGAAACAGAATATAGAACCGTGTTAGAACCCAATCTTTTAAGTCGTTTCCGAGACGATGGATCGACAAACCTGAAAATCTACTTGAAGGCAGTTATAGACAACATATACGACAGTAAAACCTTTTTTATAAATTCTGATTTCATTAAGAAGGTGTAGAGTTATTCGATTCCTAAAATCAACAAAAACTGTTTTCAAAACAGTAAACTCTTAGAGAAATTTCCCGAAACGGGGTCGGTCCCGCCAATCCGGGCGACGTGGTCGTGCACCATAAGCATCGAAAGGTGCGTACGGATATTACGAACGCGTGGGATTTGACGGAATTTAAATTGGTTTCGTGTGCACGACAAATTTGATCCGTATCCGTCAAAATTTACCGTAACGACCTCTGTGCAAAATTTTCAATTACTTTGTGCACGTTCGTCAGATCAAGACGAAACTTGCGCCAACATGACCATATTTTTTTCTGGTCCTGTATGCCAAGTTTGGTCCGATTCTGAGACAGTTGATTGGATCGCTGTTTTGCGGGCCCTACGATCCGATTCAACGGGCGATTTTGTGCACGGCCCACTAGAATCTAAAATTGGACATACTATTGGGTTTATATCATCAAACCGGATCCGTAGACATGTAGTTTGATGACTTTAGAGACTATTGACTCTGGTACGCTTTTCGGTGCAAAGCAGGTCCAACGGTAGATACCGTTTTGGTCCAAAATTATCGTTTTGCTACTGTGTCCAGGATTGGACTTAGGGACAGGCAATCCTAGCTAATTTAACTATTCTGAGAATGATGGCAATGTCTATTTCAGCTTTCGGAGGCAGTTGCGAGATTTGGACTTTATGGCTTGTAGTTGACGGTATATTGTTGGTTCTTCGTGCTACCACCAGGCAAGATACCTTGCCTCCCTCTACAATTTATTTTCATGCTTATAGTTCCTATTTTTATATATGTTATTATCTTATTTTCTAGTTGATGTGAGTTTATCTATATGTTTCCTGCGTTCCATGTTTTACTAGATTATCATCTTGCTTGTATATCAGTTTCATGATTAGATAGTGTAGTTACACCAGGCTTATTCACTTTATAGTTTATGCTAGAGTTGTCCTTACCCGTGTCCTGACATGAGTTGTACCTTGTCTCACCTGTGCCTTGACTGAGTTGTGTCTTGGAACGAGTACATGTAGTTGAACTGCTAAATCCTTGTTATCGTATCCTCAACCAGAGAGTCCACACTACTGACGAGGGTTGATCAGTTGCACCAGAGAGTCCACACTCGAGATGAGGGTGTTTGTATTGATTTGTTTACATCCGTGAGTCCACACTCGGGACGAGGATGTCGTACTTGCACCAGAGAGTCCACACTCGGGACGAGGGTGCCTTGCCGTGAACTAACCTGCGAGTCGACACTCGGGATGAGGGTTAGTGATTAGTTCAAATCTGCGAGTCCAGTCGGGATGAGGGTTTGGTATTCCATTGATCTCGTATTTACTTGTTCATCTAGCAGTTCAGTTACGTGTAGTTGTTCTTGTATACCCGTTCATAGTCACCTGTCAGTGGTCACTTGTTGATAGTCACTTATTAGTTGTCATTTGGTCAGTAGTCACTTGTCGTGATTCCATCTCTTTTCTTGTTTATATCTTGTTTTATTTTTATGCATGATAAACTGCTAGATAGGCATGTTTTTATGTATCTTGCTATGTCCCCTAAGGACCTGATGATCTCTTCAGGTTAGTTATTGCGTGGAGTCAGTTAGCAGTTCTGGATGGTAGATGATTATGACACTTGGGGGTTTCAGATGATTACGATATTGCTTGCGAGATTCAGGTATTGATACCATATTTATTATCCAGCTTATCTAGCTTGTGCTTTCCTTTCATTATCATGAGATATCCTATTTATTGATTCAGTTTGTAGACTCTTTTTATATTCTTTGGAGTCTTATCAGACATTATTTTAGTGGGCTGCAGACCACGATCCATAGTTATTCATTCATGCTTATATTACTCTTGTGGATTTGAGATATAGATTGCATTGCCATAATTTGGCAGTATACCATAGCCGTGACAGCGTTTACGTATTCGAGTTGGGCTGGAGTCCGCTTGATGTATAGCTGGCTTGCTCATGTGCTTGCATCCGAAAAGCGGGTACGGGTCGTGACAAGTTTTTTTGGTGGCCCATGCAGGTCAGAGCATATCGTATCGGTTACGTAACTGTACTGATATGAGCCTGCGAATTTGACTAAACCCTTAGAAATCTCAATCCACTCTACCTTAAAAATTCTCTTAGAAATTTCTCTACCGTCTTTGAAATTTCATATTTGTTCTCGATTATTCTTCCTTGCCTTCCAAACCATTGATTTTCGTCTCCTTCTATTTCGAGGTGACGAACGATCTTGCTATTTAGAATCTGTCAGAAATTCTTAAATTATAGTATAATATTGCTTGACTATTGAATATTTGGTTGTTTATAGATATGAGGGATTATAGATGTCATATGCCCTAGATATCTGTTGGAAGGATTGTTAGCAACTAGTTAGAAGATTATAAGATTTTAGTGACCGTATTTTGAGGAGTAGTATGACCAAAGGTGGGTAGAAGTCCTCAAGTATTCGGAGTTATAAAATGACTAGAGAAGGTCATAAAATATTTTTGGAGAAATTAAATTTGAGGAGATTAAGGTAATAGTAGACTTTGATTTTTAAGGAATAGTTATGAATTAGAATTTTGAGGACGAAATTATTTTAAGGTGGATAGATTTGTAACTCCTCTTCCCGAAATTTTAATTATATATTTTTCTATTTATTTATTTGAATTAAATGGTGATTTTTAGAATTTTTTTATAAATAATTATTACGGTAGATGACTTTAGCCATGGTTGAGTATTGGAGTACAAGACGACTAGAAATTATGGCATGGATAGTATGGTCGTGTACCTTGACTAGTGTATTAGCCAAACCAGGGAAGACCCAGCCATAAGTGTGTTCTAACTAAGAAAACCAGGCCAAGTTGTGACTTGACTTGTATAAATAAATTGATTAATTATTATTAAGATTAATTATGACTTTTTAGGAGACTCGGTGAGACCGAACTAGTCCGGACTGGGTCCAAACAGAGCCTAAGCCCATGTAGTCAAGTAGTGTGTGCAATGCTGTCCATGTAGATACATATTTCGTAATCTATTTTAATCGTTCAAATAAGTATTATTATTTGTTATAAAGAATTGTTATATAGTAGATGTTATTCACTATGCATTAGATAATTTCATATTTGATATTAGAATAAATGTATATTTTCTGCGGATAAATAGGATTAACAAGCACGGGATTAATATGTGCACATGAGTAATTTACATGGAAAATATTTTATGATTGCAATATTATTATAAGTAGAAAATATATTAATATATAATTTTGTAGTAAAATATATACAAATAGGTACCTATATATATTTTAACGGTCCAATAATATATATTATATAAGTATTGTATATATCTATTGTAGATGTATATATGGATATTTTTATAGTCATTTATATATATAGGTGAAAGACACACACCCATATATAAATATATACTTGTATGAATTTAAAAAAAAAATACTTGTATTAATTAAATAAGAAAAAGAAATATAGAAACTAGTTATTTTTTTAGTAAAAAAAACAAAGTAAATAAAAAAAGGGGAAATCCCAGCCACCCCAGGCCTGAGCCTCCAATCCCAGCCCAGCTGAGCTCGGGCCCAAGCCCAGCCGGGCCAGGCCCACATGCCAAACCTCCCAGCACAGCAAGTGAACATCCTTCCCCCGCTCGGCCATACACAGAGAACCGGCCTTATATATTGTATATATAGGGAGAGCGAGAAAAGTTTTGATACACACACCCTAACGCCACTCTAAATCCAGCAACCTGACAACGTCCCCTATCTCTGGCGTGCCGTCCGACGGCCCTGCACCATCGTGGCGGCGCCGGAGCGCCGCCGAAGCCACTGTGACCGACCTGAAGTAGGGGTGCTCTGTTTCACCCGACCACCAGGTACTTGTCTTTCAGATACAACCCTTACTTGTATTCTACACCATTCTCGAATTTAAGAATTTTTGTAGAGAGCCTACTTGACACTCTAAAAACCTATTCAAGTAGATTGATTTAGGTTGCCCTAATTAACTCGTGAAAATCCTTGAAAGATCATGAAAAATCACGAGAAACAGAATATAGAACCGTGTTAGAACCCAATCTTTTAAGTCGTTTTCGAGACGATGGATCGACAAACCTGAAAATCTACTTGAAGGAAGTTATAGACAACATATACGACAATAAAACCTTTTTTAAAAATTCTGATTTTATTAAGAAGGTGTAGAGTTATTCGATTCCTAAAATCAACAAAAAAACTATTTTCAAAACAGTAAACTCTTAGAGAAATCTCCCGATACGGGGTCCGTCCCGCCAATTCGGATGGCGTGGTCACACACTGTAAGCATCGAAAGGTGCATACGAATATTTCGGACGTGTGGGCTTTGACAGAATTCAAATTGGTTGCGTATGCGCGACGAATTTGATCCGTATCCGTCAAAATTTACCATATCGACCTCTGTGCAAATTTCCAATTTACTTTGTGCACGTTCATCAGATCGAGACGAAACTTGCGCCAACAGGACCGTATCATTTTTCTGGTCCTGTATGCTTAGTTTGGTCCGATTCTGAGACAGTTGATCGGATCGCTATTTCGTGGGCCCCACGATCCGATTCAACGGACGATTTTGTGCACGGTCCACCGGAATCCAAAATTGGATATACCGTTGGGTTCGTATCATCAAACTGAATCCGTAGACATGTAGTTGGATGACTTTAGAGACCATTGACTCTGGCACACTTTTCGGTGCAAAGTGGGTCCAACGGCGGATACCATTTTGGTCTGAAATTACCGTTTTGTCCCTGTGTCCAAAATTGGACTTAGGGACAGGCAATTCTAGCTAATTTGACTATTCTGAGAATGATAGCAATGTCTGTTTCAGCTTTCGAAGACAGTTACGAGATTTGAACTTTATGGCTTGCTAGTTGACGGTATATTGTTGGTTCTTCGTGCTACCACCAGACAAGATACCTTGCCTCCCTCTACAGTTTATTTTCATGCTTATAGTTCCTGTTTTTATATATGTTGTTATCTTATTTTCTAGTTGATATGAGTTTATCTATATATTTCCTGCGTTCCATGTTTTACTAGATTATCATCTTGCTTGTATATCAGTTTCATGATTAGATAGTGTAGTTACACCAGGCTTGTTCACTTTATAGTTCATGCTAGTGTTGTCCTTACCCGTGTCCTGACATGAGTTGTACCTTGTCACACTTGTGCCTTGACTGAGTCGTATCTTGGAACGAGTACGTGTAGTTGAACGGCTAAATCCTTGTTATCGTTTCCTCAACCAGAGAGTCCACACTCGGGACGAGGGTTGATCAGTTGCACCAGAGAGTCCACACTCGGGACAATGGTGTTTGTCTTGATCTGTTTACATCCGTGAGTCCACACTCAGGACGAGGATGTTGTACTGGCACCAGAGAGTCCACACTCGGGACGATGGTGCCTTGCCGTGAACTAGCCTGCGAGTCCACACTCGGGGCGAGGGTTAGTGATTAGTTCAAACCTGCGAGTCCACTCGGGGCGAGGGTTTGGTATTCCAATGATCTCGTATTCACTTGTTCATCCAGCAGTTCAGTTACGTGTAGTTGTTCTTGTATCCCCGTTCATAGTCATCTGTCAGTGGTCACTTGTTGATAGTCACTTGTTAGTTGTCATTTGGTCAGTAGTCACTTGTCGTGATTCTGTCTCTTTTCCTGTTTATATCTTATTTTGTTTTTTATGCATGATAAACTCCTAGATAGACATATTTTTATGTATCTTGCTATGTCTCCTGAGGACCTGATGATCTCTTCAGGTTAGTTATTGCGTGGAGTCAGTTAGCAGTTTTGGATGACGGATGATTATGACACTTGGGGGTTTCAGATGATTACGATATTGCTTGCGAGATTCAACTATTAATACCATATTTATTATCTAGCTCATCCAGCTCATGCTTTCCTTTCATTATCATGAGATATCCTATTTATTGATTCAGTTTGTAGATTGTTATATTCTTTGGAGTCTTATCGGACATTATGTTAGTGGGCTGGGGACCACGACCCATAGTTGTTCATTCATGCTTATATTACTCTTGTGGATTGGAGATATAGATTACATTGCCATGATTTGGCAGTACACCATAGCCGTGACAGCGTTTACATATTCGAGTCGGGCTGGAGTCCGCTTGATGCGTAGCTGGCTAGCTCACGTGCTTACATCCGAAAAATGGGTGCGGGTCGTGACACATACACTATAGATGAGTTCTTTGTTAAAGAGACATGGCATGAAGCGCTTTGTGTTTCCCTTGCGGTGCTACGCCGCTATGACATGGCCTAAAGCCAAGGCATTACCCCGTACCGGAAACCTTATCGTAGTGTCATACTACTGTAGCATGAGGTCACCGCCTCTTTGTAGTGCCATACTATCCAGCATGAAGCCTTAGGCTCCCTTACGGTGTTACGCCGCAATGACATGGCTTGTAAGACCGAGGCTTTACCCCTATCCGGGTACCTCATGTGGTGTCGTACCACTGTAATATGAGGAACCCCTCCTCTTTGTAGTGCTGACTATACCCTATTTCATTTCAACATACATCATTAGGCTACCTGCCTATTCGCGGTGCTACATCGCTGTGACTTGGCTCATATAGCCGAGGTATTACCCCTTTTGGGAACCTCATGGTGGAGTTACCCTACAGTAGCATGGAGTTTTACTCCTTATAGTGCTGCGCTACCATGCTTCCTGTAAAGTACACCAGGCATTCACTCTGCCTGAGAACTCATTAAGGCGTGCCAACCTTCCCACAGGATCCATTTTTTGCAGAAAACAATAGTAGACAATAATGGTTGTAGGTCCGTAACCTCTCCATGCCACAAAGGACAAGTATCCACCGTTTCTTATATTCTTCCGGTTAATAGTCCTCCCTTGAACGAAAAAGCTAGATGCCTAGTAGATTTCTTTTCGAACTAATAACATAAAACATTATGGCAGGAATGTAATAACATAATATCAGAATGCCTTCAAGCCTATTTTATAAGCTGTGTCATCGACCAGCTAGCTCTTGAGGCCCTTGGTGAACGGATCCGCTAGGTTCTCCTGACTCCGAACATCAATTACTGCAATAACATCCCTCTTGATGAGATCGTGTACTGCCATGTGCTTCAACTGCACAGTCCTCTTCTTCCCGTTGAAGAGGTCATTTGATGCCATCGCCGCAGTCGCCTGGTTGTCGCAGTATATCGGTATCGCCGGTATTTACGCCCCAACCACTGGAAGATCATACATGAGCTCCCGAAGCCATTCTGCTTCCTTCGCTGCGATATCAAGTACAAAGAACTCAGATTCCATGGATGATCGCGAGAGCAGAGTCTGCTTTTTCGATTTCCACGATATAGCAGTTCCACCCATTATAAAAATGTATCCACCTGTGGACCTCTCGCTCTCCACTTCTGAGCATCAGCTGGCATCATTGAAGCCTTCCACTACCGGCGGATCTTCGCTGTAGTACAGTGCATATGTCTGAGTCTTCTTGAGATATCTCATAACCCGTTTCACAGCTTTCCAATGCTCAATGCCATTGCTCGTAAAACGACTCAATATTTCTATGACGAAAGCTATATCAGGCCTTGTAGCAGTAGCAGCATACATCAAACTCCCGATTACGCTTGCGTACTCCAGCTGCATGACGCTTTCCCTTGAATTAGGCTTCAACTTCAGATCACTCCTGTACGGCGTATCGATCCCTGGAAGATCCTGATACCCATAACGTGTGATCATCTTCTCAATATAATGAGACTGTGATAGCGCCAGTCCAGTATCTGTTCGGATAATCTTGATACCCAAGATCACATCAGGTTCTCCCAAGTCCTTCATACTGAACTTGCTAGAGATGAACTTCTTTGTCTCAGTGACATAGCCCATATCTGTACCTAGGATAAGCATATCATCCATGTACAGGCAAACGATCACACCTCTTCGATCAGCAAACTTTGTGTATACGCACTTGTCCGTCTCGCTGACCATGTAGCCATTTGACCTTATAACCTTGTTAAACTTCTCATGCCACACCTTGGGAGCCTGTTTAAGCCCATACAAGGATTTTACCAACTTGCAAACTTTGTCTTCAAGATCCTTGACGACAAATCCCTCTGGTTGTTGCATGAAAATCTCGTCGGTCAGCTCGCCATTTAGGAAAGCTATTTTCACATCCATCTGATGTATAACCATCTTATGTATCGCTGCGAGAGCAATCAACATTCTGATGGTAGTCATCCGGGCTATTGGAGCATACGTGTCAAAGTAGTTGATCCTCTGCTTATGAGAAAAATTATTAGCTATCAACCTAGCCTTGAACTTGTCAATAGTTTCGTCTGCGTTCATCTTCTTCTTGAAGATCCATTTACATCCGATGGGTTTAGCTCCTTCAGGAAGATCAACCAACACCCAAGTGTTATTTGAGGTGATGGAATCAATTTCATTGTCAATCACCTCCTTCTAGAAAACAACGTCTCTGGTCTTCATCGCCTCATCATAGGTAAGCGAATATGTTTCCACATGATAGGTGACAAAGTTACTTCCGAATTTTTTAGCCTCCTCACATGCTTCGCTTATGGCTCAGCGAGTTCTGGTTCAACCATTATTTCAACAATAACATCTTTTTGGACCACATCATCATTGAAGACTTCAGTATCTTGCGCACCCTCATTGTTCTCCGGAACATCCGCAAGAACAATATTCTTGTGCCTTGTAAATTTGTCTTCAAAATATTCTGCGTCACGAGATTCAATGATATGATTTGACTCAATATCAAGAAATCTCCGAGCATCACTCTTCTCGACATACACCAAGAAGATCGCCTTTTACATCCTTGTCCCAAGCTTCTGAATCTTCAGATCTGGAAGCTTGACATATGTCAGACACCCCCATACTTGAATGACATTCAAGTTAGGTCTGAACTTGAACCAGAGTTCATGAGGAGTAATGTCTGAAGTTGCATGAGGCACTCTATTTAGAATAAAAGTGGCCGTCAATGCAGCTTCTCTCCAGTAGCACTTTGGAAGATCCGCAGTCAACAGTATTGAGTTAATCATTTCTGTTAACATTCTGTTCTTCCTTTCTGCTACTCCGTTTGATTGAGGAGAGTATGGAGTCGTAGTCTCATTGACAATTCCATGTTCTTTGCAGAACGATACAAATTTATGAGACCTGCACTCTCCACCTCGATCACTTCTTATTCTCTTGAGTTGTTGTCCAGTCTGCCGCTCAGCTTCGGCTCTGAACTCTTTCAACTTCTCGAATGCTTCATCTTTAGCCTTCAGCAAGTAGACGGGCGCATACTTTGAGAAGTCATCGATGAAAATTATGAAATACTTTATCCCGGCCTTTGTAGAGAATTATTTTAAGTCACAGATATCGGAGTGTACCAACTCTAGAAGATCTGTACTTCGATAAACCTGATAAAAAGGTTTCTTGTGATTTTCGTTTGAACACAAACTTTACATTTCTCTACCTTACCCCCATACTTGGAGATAAGTCCTAGACTAGACATTTTGTTTATTCGTTTACAATGAACTTGTCCTAGCCTATTATGCCACAACTCAAGAGTATAAGCAGATGGAGTGATTGCATTAATTACATTGAACTGATTTACAAGCTAAATTTTGAACATTCTTTCGGTATAAAAAGCTTTTCCGAAATATGTTCCCTTAATAGATATCACCATCTGGCCAGTATTGATGTCCATCCTGAGGCCAGCATTGCAGAGTAGGCCTCCCGAGATCAGGTTCTTTGTGATAGCAGGTACATGATTCACAAATTGAAGCGTCAGAGACTGTCACGACCCGCACCCATTTTTTTAATTCGGGATGCGAGTGCGTATCCAAGCCAGCCTACGCCGCAGAGTCGACGGTAGAACGCTGTCACGGCCATGATGCTCAAAATTACATAAATAATATACTTCTCATTCATATTTGCTACATTCATTACAATATTTACAAGGTTTATATTTAAAGAATTTACAACTCTCAAAAATGAAATAAAACAAAATAATCAATCTAACAAATCTCTAGGTCGACCTCAGCACATACCCATATCTCCCCATGCTAAGAGCAGTCGTGACTAACCTGAAAAATATTGGTTTCCATTCATGCCAAACCCGTAGAAGGTCGAGCAATCTGTACTAAGTCCTCTATAAAACAACGGGGGTTATCCTGTCAGGATATGAGCAAGTAGAAACGCCAACAACAGTTCCATATGAATTAACAAATACTATAAGAGATAGCTATAATGGAATACAAGATAAAATGTCAAACTGGAAGTAAAAACAGTAAAGTGAACTGAATATCATGTCATGCTGAGATATAACACTACCAAAATATATCAAATTAGTGACGAAATTAGCGATGCTAGTTAAAAACGTCGCTATTGTTTGTGTATTTAGCGACGTATGTAAATGATGTCGCTGAACGTCACTATCAGCGACGTTTAGCGACTAGTAGCGACTGTAATTATAGTTTGGAAAGAACAAGTCGCTATGTAGTCACAAAACGTCGCTGATGTATTTTATTCAACGACGTTTGGCGACATTTAATCATGTCCGTCGCTATCCTATTACTGAACAGCGACGTCTCACTTAGACGTCGCTAAAAACTTTTATTTAGGGTTCTGGGAACTCGATCGATTTCATTTTATTTCCTAAATTTTTATTCTCCCGTCGAGCGCTCTCGTTTCTCTCCCCCTCCCCCTCTCGTCTCCGACGACCGCTCCCTCCGACGAGCTCCTCCCCTCCGGCGAGGCCTCCCTCCGACGATCCCTCCCTCCGGCGTTACCTCCCTCCGACGACCGCTCCCTCTCGTTTCTCTCCCCCTCCCTCCGGTGTTGCCTCCATCCCTCTCGTCTTTGGCAACCACTCCCTCCTGGTGACCTCGTCGTCGCTCCTCCACCGTTGACCCCCTCGTCCCCTGCTCCGCTCCGACGACCCCTACCCGACCCAGTCCAGGTATACCTAACCCTAGCCCTATCTCCCACTGACATGACACAGACATTTTTAACCTGTGAATATCGATTTTATACAGTGCCTATGATTGTATGCACACATACATTTTCAACCTAAAATCTGAGAACAGTGGCACTGATTTTGTGTACACTGTTAACACACACATCTACACACACCCTTACACAAACTACACAAATCTGAATGTGGATACACACACACACTTTTGCACCACTGTTAAATCTGAGATCACAATCTCTGTTTCAGTCCACTTGGACATATGAACTCAGTCCCTTCTTCCTTTCATTTTCCCTCTTCCTATACACATATAACATGTGTATTTAATGAATGATATATGTGTAATGTCATGCATGTTGGTAAGCACATATGAATGCAATATGTATATATGTATGCAAATGGGAATACATGGATATATGCAAGTTATAAATGCAATGTTTGGATAACATATGAAATGTAATATATAGGTAAGCATTAATGTAGGTAATGACATGTAATCATGTAATGCATATGTATAAAGAATAGAATGGGTGAATGTATTATGCATGTTTAGATAACATATGTGATAGACATATATGTATGCATAAATGCCATGAACTAATAATCAAGTATAATGCATATATGTTAAGAAATGAATGCATGAATGAATGTAGAAATGCAAGCATCTATGTAAATATGCCTATGATTGAATGAATGCAAGTTCAAATATATGAATGTAATATAAGCATGTATATATATTTAATATGTGTTCTCTATGACATGTGATGGTGTGTGTTTGATTGTCTAGGCTTGGTTAGGCCGAGTGAGACTTGACCGGACTAGGATTGACCTAGTTGACTAGTGTAATTGACCAAGGTTTGACTTTGACCTATGTGACCTAGAAATCATGTAGATTGCATTGTATCTTTCAATTCTCTTGTATTTTACACATCATGACCCATATTACTCTGTTTAGGACATTGTGACTCCGGTGCAGACATCTGATTCTTTTCAGAGTAGCAGACGAGTACATTCTCTGATAATTCTCTCATTTATTTGTCAAATACTGTATTTCAGTTCTAGTTAGTTTTATGTGATTCTCTGATAGTTCTCTCATTTATTTGTCAAATACTGTATTTCAGTTCTAGTTAGTTTTATGTGATTCTCTGATAGTTCTCTCATTCATTTTTAATCGCTCCCCCTGTGAATATCGATTTTACCAAATGGCACCCATGACTCGAGCAGCGGCACGTCGTTTGAGGGAAACACAGATTGCTGAGGTGGCTCCTCCTACTGTTAAGGAGGAAGTGGCACTGGTAGCTAGTGAGACCGGGAGTTCCATTCATCCAGCACTTGCAGTGGAATGGCGCTTTCCCGCCGTTGATCCTACTTATCAGAAGATGTTGCGTGATGGTATCATTGAGCGTATGCGTGAGCTGCGTGGTCGTCATTAGTGTAGTTTTATGGATATATTTTGTGTTGGACTATTAGTACTTATTACCAGCTGTACTTGTTTTATGGAGATGAGTTTATGGACTTAATTATTGACTTATTACCAGTATTCTAGGGCATCTTCCGCTAGTGTGCATGGTCCACAGCCGTCACAGGAGTCTGCCCGAGTCCACCAGATGATGGAGTCTCTCCGGGACGAGCTGCTACGACGGATTCAGGACCAGTCTCAGCACCAGTCGGACAAGCCTGTGCTTATAGCACGATTGGATGCGCTCGATCGCAGCATTATGGAGCTCCGGCATATGAATGAGCGGACAGATCGGAGCGTCACCGATCTTAGAGCGTCGACAGAGCGCAGCATACTGGATCTGTAGGCATCACAGATGACCATGGGCGAGAGGCTGAGATTGGTAAAGGATTCGGTGGCTGATAGCAGCGATAGAATATTATCTACCATAGATTCATACCACCAGCGACTTGCAGCATTAGAGCGTTATCGTCCTCCGGGTGTGCCTTCATCGTCGTCGAATCCGCCAGGGCCACTGCCTTCTTCATCGACACCGACTCCACCGACGTCACTATCTCCTTCATCGGTGTCGATTTCACAGGAGGACTATGAGCTTTTCTTAGCCCTTCGTCGCGACGTGCCCCCTCCTGCTCCAGATCCCCAGTAGTCCGAGTTAGGACTGTTTATATTGAGTATTTGAGTGCTTGTTTTTTTGTATTTGTTTGTGACACTTATTTGTTTGTGACACTTGTTTGTTGGTTGCATAGATACATTGGTAATTGGTTGTGTAGACCCATGACAATTTGGATATTGGTTTATATATGTTGTGTGGACTTTGGTTAATTTATGTTGTTATTCGTTTCATTTGGATGTTAATTTACCGGTGTTGTTGTTCCACCGAAGGGGTCGGCGAACCCAGGGATAAAATGTGCTTGTGTATTGTGTTTCAGATTAAACTGCAGGAAGAAAATGATTATGTGGAAAAAACTGCATACTGTAATTTATTTTTTTAAATTTAGCGACATCTACCGACGTTTACCGATGCTCTCCGACGACACATTGCGTCGGTAGACGTCACTAAAATGACATATATTGCCATGCTACTGACGTATAGCGACGTCAGTTTCGTCGGTATGCGTCGGTAAATGTCGGTAGACGTCGGTAAATAGCCCAGGATTTTACCTCATTTTTCCATGATATATCGACGTATAGCGATATCACAAAACGTCGGTATTATATACCGACGCATAGCGACATCAAAAACGTCGGTAATTTTTCCAGGGAATACTGACGTATAGCGACATCATAAACGTCGCTATTTCATCGACGAAATGACGATAAACGTCGGTATATTACCGACGTATATTTGCGTCGGTAAATATCGGTATTGGCGACGATCAACGACGTCCAAACAGTGACTAAGGTTTCCGCGACAGAAGGAAGACGTCGCTAAATATGTCACTAAACTGGTTTAACGACGTCTTTAGGCGTTTTAGCGACGTCTTTAGGCGTCGCTAAAATGACTTATTCTGGTAGTGTAAGGTTAAAAATTAGAATATAAACAGTGAAAGTAATCTGAGGTATGATGTAAATATAAAAAGAAAGTGCCATGAGATATTAGAGCGTTATGTGATCGGCTTGGGTCAAGATCAGGCTGTTCCATTTGACCGGCTATGCACAGGTAGTATAATAGTATAGGGATCAGGCGGACCAAAATGGAAAGCTATGCACAAGTAGTATAAGGTCAGGCTATACCCTATGTGTGGTGAGAGTGGAGCTATGTACAAGTAATAAACTAGTGGGGGTAATAATCACATAACCTCTAATAACTCCCCCGGTCCCCGAGTAGTATAATGGATCCAGACATGACACGTCATGACACGGGATTCGAAGAACAGGGGGCTATCCCACTCCCAAATTGGTGTCTATACAAGTACATGAAACAAGATCGAACAATGTACTCATATACCGGATAAACCAGGAATGACATCTCATGACGATATTCAACGTATACTAGTCCGTGTATCCTCGTGTCGAGAATCAAGTATAACACTACAACTGAATCGAATATAGTAGATATCAAAGGAATGAAAACTATCAGAGAATATACTCGCCTGAGGTCCTGAGCTGAGAAAATCGAAACTATAAACCACTCAATAAGTCACGAACGATCAACTCGCACAACAGTCTCCTAATACTAAAATGGACATTACTAACATTCTCAAAATAGTCAAATTAGCTAGAATAGCGTACCCATAAGTCCAATTCTGGACACAGGGACAAAATGATAATTTCGGATCAAAACGGTGTTCGTCGTTGGATCCGCTTTGCACCAAAAAGTGTGCCAGTATCTACGATCTCTAAAGTCATTAAACTATATGTCTACGGGTCTGGTTTGACGAGACAAATCCAAACTTATGTCCAAAGTTGGATTCCGGTGGGCTGTGCACAATTTCGCCCGTCGGAACGGGTCGCAGGCCTGCCAAAATAGCGTTCCGGTCGACCTTCTCAGAATCGGACCAAACTTGGTATACATGACCATAAAAATAACACGGTCCTGTTGGCGTAAGTTTTGTTTCAAGATTACGAACGTACACAAAGTAACTGGAGTTTTTGCCAAAAGGCCGATATGGTGAATTTTGACGGATACTCATCAAATTCGTCGCGCACACGCAACCAATTTGAATTCCGTCAAAGCCCAAACGTCCACGAAGTCGATACGCACCTTTCGATGCTTTTGGTTCGCGACCAAATCGCCCGAATTGTCGGGACGGACTCCGTATCGTAGTTTTTTATGGTTTTGAAAACATATTTTTTGCCAACTTTAATCTAATTTATAACAAAATATAATACATAAATAAATAAACTAATTATTGGATTTTAATCTTGGTTATGTCATCTACCAGGTTATTCAAACCAATTCTCAAAACTCGCAACACACTGGTCGCAAATCGACCGCGAACATAAAATGTTGGAACAATTTCTAATGTCCAAAGATTGAATTTTTTCTCGATTTTCGTCGCGCATGATTCAAATTAAAAAGAACTACTTAAAGGAAAGCGGAGTCATATAGGTTGTGAGCATATCAGAGAAAACGGATCGTGAAACGATCGACTGTATGCGACGAAGCATCGCTGCGAAAACCCTTCGCACTATTGCTGCTACTGTTGTTGAATGCCACTGTTGCTGCCGCCGTTTTTCGCGTGCGGCTGGCCCAAGCGGCCCCCGGCGCGCGCATGGTGGTGGCACACGACTAGGGTTACGATTTTGAGAATTTTTTTTTACAATCTGTATATATATATATGAAGAGTTGGATCGACTATTCCTTCCGCACAGAACCCGCATAAGTGCTCGATTTCTACACTTACATAAAACAAAGATGGGACCTGTGCCTCTTTCTCTCACTAATAATTAGTATATAAGTAAATCATTAACTAATTATTTATATAATATGGCCACTATTTAAAAATGACTACTTTTATTATGACTCTGTTATTAACCAAATCTTTGCTATTATTTATTATTATACTCATTTTCATTCAAATATTCATTATTAGATAATAGAATTTATTAATTGCTTTTAAGTTATTTGTTTTTTTAATTACTAAGTTACTATAATAAATTATTTATCTGTCTAAACAATTATCCGACCACTTCGAGAAATTACGAGAAAACTTCAGGGTGTACCCTAAAGGTAAATAAACTATTTTCTAGAGTTTGAGTTCATAGTCACCCACATATAATATATTTGGGTTATTCTGCAATCCTAGAGTATTGGATTCGAGTCTTGACTTACCATTACTTGGTCATAGGGTTAGGAATGTCGCCCCGCCTATCCAAATTTAACCATGACTGAGGTCATATATAAAAATATTAAATATTGTCTAAAAATATATAAAATCCAAAAAATTACCATTAAGGTCAAATAAATAATAAAATATATATTTCAAAATTTTGGGAAGAGAGGTTAAAAATGTACCCACCTTAGAAATAAATTCGTCCTCGAATTTAAATAGAATAGGCAAGAAAATAATATGAAGCATTGAACAAAAGATAACAAAGTTTGAATTAAAAATTATTAGTTTCTATCAAAATAATTTGAAGCATATTATTATAACTCAAATCTTATTTTAAATAATTAGTCATCCTAGTAATTTGAATATAACGATATCATCAAGATAATTTCATATATATATATATATATATATATATATATATATATATATATATATATATATATATATATATATATATATATATATATATATATATATATATATCAAAATCTTATTTAAACATTAATCTTATTTAAACATTAATGGAAAACTTTTACAACTATTTTAGAAACCAAGATTTAAACAACATATTTTATAATTCTAAAAATTCGAGAACATATGTTTTTAGAAAAATTAAATAGCATTTTCAAAAAAAAAAAAAAAAATCTTATTTAAACATTAGTGGAAAACTTTTACAACTATTTTAGAAACCAAAATTTAAACAACATATTTTATAATTCTAAAAATTCGAGAACATATGTTTTTAGAAAAATTAAATAGCATTTTCAAACTATAAATTTTAATTAGTTTTTGAAATACAAAAATAATAGCAAAATAATCTTTAATCGTTTCAAGAGAAAGTATTTCTAATCATGATGTTCAAAGAAAATAATTAGTTTTTTAAAAAATAAGGATTTGCAAATCGAGAAATGGGCTTACCATTCTACTCACCTTAGAAAATATTTGTCCCCGAAGTTTCAAAGGGTGCGGTTAGGCATGATTAAGAATGAAATTTCAATCGATATGAATAAGAACGACAATTGATATAATCAAGATAAATGATACGATTCATGATCAAATTAGTCATGCACAATTGTGGATAAATCGAGGTAATGACAAAAGAAAAGAAAATGTGATTTGGCACGATCAAAATATATTATGATTAAGTTGCGATCATATTTTGTTTAAGGATGATCAGAAAATTTGGTTTAGCACGATTGATCGTTTTAGGCACGATCAATATACGACCAAATTATATAGTCAAGGATTTAGTCAAGGTCAAAGTCTAATTATGCTTAATGATAGCATAGAAATAGGACTAGCTAAACAAGAAGAGTCGTTAGACACGATTAACTACTGTTGGAGTTAGATAGTCATGATCAACGATCAAAATTAGGCTAAGTCTAAAGATGGAAAATTCACCTAGATACAGCTAGGATACGGTCACGATCAAGGTAAATCATGTAAGTTATCCAAGCATGATCAAAATTTCAAAAAATTTGGCACAAGTATGAACATTATCAAAATAGTCATGATCATAACGGAACAAAAGTTTAGACACTAGCAATAATTGAGTTGAAGCATAAACACGATTACGGTTATGGTCAAATAGTTTAGTCACAACCCCAAATCATTTTAGGAACGATCGAAATTCATTTGTGTGGCACGATTAACTCGATTAGCTATTTAGGAAATATTATTTAGGCACAATTACCTAGTCAAAATCTAAAAAAAATATGTGAATTGACTCGATCGAAATATAATCAAGATAGTCTAGTTGTGTTTAAGAAGTCGTTAAGGATGATCCAGATTGAAATCGTTTTAGCACGATCAATTATATAGACATGATCATAGGATCATAATCTAGGTGCGGTTATGATCTATTGGAATATGGGATTAAAAGCTACTAATAGGTTTGAAATGAGGAGGAATCAAATGATGATTCGACGGATAGAAGATAGGATATTAAATCGGTTTGGAGTGAAAGTACAAGATTTTCGGATTCATGAAATCAATAGTCATATGTCAATAAAAGACATAGCCTCTTTGGTATTCGAAAATCGTAAGCCTATCCGAAGTCACTTTACCGCGAATTTATGCCTCGCCAGTGTACATTTGGCTGCAATCAACTCTTGGTTCCACGACTCAAGTAGGGATACTGTATCAAATACTCTATCAACTGTATCTAATACTGATATAATAACTCAAAGATGAAATAAGACAAACAAGGCATAGTTTTTATAAGATTCGATAATCTACTCTTACTTGAGATTACTTCAACTTAGGGGTCATGCCGTGCCAGTGCTCTGCTGGCTGCAGTAAACCCACAGTCTCGATAATTCAATAAGTGTCGACAGCGCACAACTACCTTGCCATTATAGGTCATCGAATATTATTTAAACTCTGTCTATAAGAGTTTTTCAAGGGAGTCTCAAAGTTTCAAACAACTCGATCATGATAGAAAATGTCTAGTATCTGTACTTGAAGTAAAAGTATTCATTAAAAAAAAATCATACAATCTGAAAAAATCATCAAAGACAAAAAAATACAAATTTAATTTCTATTTCTCCTATATTCGAAGATTCGAAGGAAAACTTATATATATCTTAGATTTCAACAAAATTGGGTCGGAATAAATATATGGATGATTGGATCACGTTAAGCTCAAAAGTCATTGGATAGGAATAGAGTATTGACCTTTTAGGGAAAAAATTTACATTATGTAGATAAATAAGTAATACGGCCTAGGCAGAAGAAAATAAAATAATTTGAATAAATTCCAGGATAATCAAGATAGGAGAAAGGTAAGTGTCTCTCATTCAAATATCAATTCAAAATAAAATTAGTGATTAGGAGAGATGATAGTCGAAGCCAAAATAATGATAACTCTTCTAATCCCATACATATGCATGTATATATATATACTTATATGGTCCAACTATTTTAAAATCCCAAGTAACTATAAATAAAATCATTAAAATATATATATATATATTTTTTTTAATATATATATATATATATATATATATATATTATATATATATATATATATATATATATATATATATATATATAACTTTATATATAAATATAAATATAAATATAAATATATATATATATATATATATATATATATATATATATATATATATATATATATATATATATATATATAATATATATATATATATATTATATATATATATAATATATATATATATATATATTATATATATATATAATATATATATATATATATATATATATATATATATATATATATATATATATATATATATATATATATATATATATATATATCAAATATTGTATCCAATACTAAAATACTATTAATATAATATGTACAATGCATACGTACAATGTAATTAATATAGTATCCATACTATGCCTTGTACAGAAAATAATTAATTCAGTCTCTCTCTCTCTCTCTCTCTCTCTCTCTCTCTCTCTCTCTCTCTCTCGGTTCTGCTGCCATTAAATGGGAGAGCTGCCATTAATTGGAGAGAGATAGGAGTAAAGAGGGGGGAAAATAAATGTCATAATCAAGGGTAAGGGTTCAATCCTAAGAAGTTCGAATTTATCGAACGAAAAGTCTACCCTCCTTAGGTCCTACCTTTCTATACAGTAGTGTATTCTACTATGAAAATTTCTCACGTCATCAAATAGGGTTGAATTCTACCTAAATCACATGGCCTATACACCAATCTTATCTACCCAACGGTCAAATTGAATAAGGGACTCCAAGTCCTATTCTTTCTCCTAAAAATCAAATTAATCCTAGTAGTGAATGAGCACTTCCTAGTCACGGGATCGCAATAGTACGACTAACTTAAGTACTATCATGAGTTCGCAATCTTTTGCGAAATTTGACCTGCATGGTCCACCACAAAAAATTGTCACGACCCGCACCCATTTTTTTTAATTCGGGATGCGAGTGCATGTCCAAGCCAGCCTACACCGCAGAGTCGGCGGTAGAACGATGTCACGGCCATGATGCTCAAAATCACATAAATAATATACTTCTCATTCACATTTGCTACATTCATTACAATATTTACAAGGTTTATATTTAAAGAATTTACAACTCTAAAAAATAAAATAAAACAAACTAATCTATCTAATAAATCTTTAGGTCGACCTCAGCACATACCCATATCTCCCCATGCTAAGATTTGTTGCGACTAACCTAAAAAATGTTGGTTTCCATTCATGCCAAACTCGTAGAAGGTCGGGCAATCTGTACTAAGTCCTCTGTAAAATAATAGGGGTTATCCTGTCACGATATAAGCAAGTACAAATGCCAACATCAGTTCTATATAAATTGACAAATACTATAAGAGACAGCTATAATGGAATACAAAATAAAATGTCAAACTGGAAGTAAAAAAAGTAAAGTGAACTGGATATCATGTCATGGTAGATATAAGGTTAAAAATTAGAATATAAACAGTAAAAGTAATCTGAGGTATGATGTAAATATAAAAATAAAGTGCCATGAAATATTAGAGCGTTATGTGATCGGCTTGGGTCAAGATCAGGCTGTTCCATTTGACCGACTATGCACAGGTAGTATAATTGTATAGGGATCAGGCTGACCAAAATGGAAAGCTATACACAAGCAGTATAAGGTCAGGCTACACCCTACGTGTGGTGAGGGTGGAGCTATGTACAAGTAATAAACAAGTGGGGGGTAATGATCACATAACCTCTAATAACTCCCTCGATCCCCGAGTAGTATAATGGATCCAAACATGACACATCATGACACGGGATTCGAAGGGCATGGGCCAGCCCACTTCCAAATTGGTGTCTATACAAGTACAGAAAACAAGATCGAACAATGTACTCATATACCGAATAAACAAGGAATGATATCTCATAACGAGATTTAACGTATACTAGTCCATGTATTCTCGTATCGAGAATCAAGTATAATACTACAACTGAATTGGATATAGTAGATATCAAAGCAATAAAAACTATCAGAGAATGTACTCGCCTGAGGTCCTGAGCCGAGAAAATCGAAACTACAAACCACTCAATAAGCCACGAACGGTCAACTCGCACAACAGTCTCCTAATACTGAAATGGACATTACCAATATTTTCAGAATAGTTAAATTAGCTAGAATAGACTACCCATAAGTCTAATTCTGGACACAGGGATAAAACGATAATTTTGGGTCAAAACGGTGTCTGTCGTTGGACCTGCTTTGCACCAAAAAGCGTGCCAGTATCTACGGTCTCTAAAGTCATCAAAATATATGTCTACAGGTTTGGTTTAATGAGACAAACCAAACCGTATGTCCAAAGTTAGATTTCGGTTGGCCGTGCACAATTTCGTCCGTCGGAACGGATCGTGGGCCCGCCAAAATAGCGTTCCGGTCGACCTTCTCAGAATCAGACCAAACTTGGCATACATGACCAAAAAAACAACACAGTTCTGTTGGCGCAAGTTTTGTCCCGAGATGTCGACGTGCACAAAGTAATTGGAGTTTTTGCAAAAAGGTCGATACGGTGAATTTCGACGGATACTCATCAAATTCGTCGCGCACACGTAACCAATTTGAATTCCGTCAAAGCCTACATATCCAAAAATTCGATACGCACCTTTTGATGCTTTCGGTTCGCGACCAAATCGCTCAAATTGTCGGGACGGACTCCGTATCATGGTTTTTTGGGGTTTTGAAAACATATTTTTTGTCAACTTTAATCTAATTTAAAACATAATATAATACATAAATAAATAAACTAATTATTGGGTTTTAATCTTGGTTATGTCATCTACCAGGTTGTTCAAACTAATTCTCAAAACTTGCAACACACTGGTCACAAATTGACCGCAAATAGGAAATGTTGGAATAATTTCTAATGTCCAAAGATCGAGTTTTTTTCGATTTTGGAACTCGATTTTCGTCGCACATGATTCAAATTAAAAAGAACTACTTGAAGGAAAGCGGAGTCGTATAGGTTGTGAGCATACCAAAGAAAATGGATATTGAAATGATCGACTGTATGCGACGAAGCGTCGCTGCAAAAACCCTTCGCACAGTGCTGCTACTATTATTGAATGCCACTACTGCTGCCACCGTTTTTCGCGTGCGGTCGGCTCTGGCGGCCCCCGACGCGCGCATGGTGGTGGCACACGGCTAGGGTTACAGTTTTGAGATTTTTTTCACAAAATATATATATATATATATATATATATATATATATATATATATATATATATATATGAAGAGTTGGATCGACTATTCCTTCCGCACATAACCCGCATAAGTGCTCGGTTTCTATACATAAATAAAACAAAGATGGGACCCATGCCTCTTTCCCTCACAAAGGAAATAAATTAAAATTAATATAAATTTAAGCTGGGATCCAACTCCACTTTATTTCTCTGAAGTAGAGAAACGAATTGTTAAAATAATGTATTAGGAAGTAAATGACAACCAATAATTACTTAATAAATCACTGATAATTAGTATATAAGTAAATCATTAACAAATTATTTAAATAATATGGCCACAATTTAAAATGACTACTTTTATTATGACTCTGCTATTAACCAAATCTTTGCTATTATTGATTATTATACTCATTTTCATTCAATTATTCATTATTAAATAATAGAATTTATTAATTGCTTTTAAGTTATTTGTTTTTTTAATTACTAAGTTACTATAATAAATTATTTATCTGTCTAAACAATTATCCGACAACTTCGAGAAATTACGAGGAAACTTCAGGGTGTACCCTAAAGGTAAATACACTATTTTTCTAGAGTTTGAGTTCATAGTCACCCACATATAATATATTTGGGTTATTCTGCAATCCTAGAGTATTGGATTCGAGTCTTGACTTACCATTACTTAGTCATAGGTTTAGGAATGTCGTCCCGCATATCCAAATTTAACCATGACTGAGGTCATATATAAAAATATTAAATATTGTCTAAAAATATATAAAATCCCAAAAATTACCATTAAGGTCAAATAAATAAAAAAAATATATATTTCAAAATTTCGGGAAGAGGGGTTACAAAGACTTCTCCGAAGTCAGCTTCAAACCACCGTCCTGATCCCGAGCACTTCAGCTTGTGCCTGGTTTGCCACCATAACCACTTCAGAAGCTGGTGTGTAGGTGGTGAACCGCTCCTTGCTGGAGCAGTCTTTTTAGATTTTCGTAATTCAGAATCCTCCAAGAATCTCTGTTGCGCACCTTCTTTGAAATGTTGCGTTGAAACGTTGTTTTTATAATTGTTTCATTTTTCAGTTTTCTATTAAATATTGTACCCCGACAATAACAATCTCAAAGCTTAATTCGTCCCACACGAACAGCTTCCTGGAACTACAAGTTCGAACTCCGCTCTTCTGACTCCTCGAAAGGCACATGGACTCCTGCGCTAAGTGGCACTGATGCACTGCTTCTCTTTACTCTTAAACTCTGTGGAAACACGTAAGGAATAGTGCTAAAAAATACTTATGCCTTATACGAATTCTGAACTTCTATACTGAGAGAGAGAGCAGAGAAGCTTATATAGCCTCGCTCTGTAACCGCCCAGTTAGCAACATGTTCGGGATGTGGGAAAAAACTGTCCCAAATATGCTGTAACTGTTCAATCGTGCACAGGCACGATCTGAGCCAAAGGGCGCACAGCGTGCGCCATCTGTGCCACTTGCACAACGTGCACACAGCCGCTCCAATACGTACCCTGTATAATATGCACAACATGTGCCAACAGGCAGCCCAATGGCGCGCCACTTGGCCGCGCAAGTGGCTCGTGCAACTTAAGCGCACAATGCGCCTAGCAACGACGCTGACGTTCTAAGTGCAAAGTGGGCCAAAAAAATGGCACATTACGCCTCATGAGCTCGAGCTCGAGTCCGTGTCCGAGTCCGGGTCGCTAAGCCCCTAAGGGACTTAGCTCCAATAGAAATTAATTTTCCAAGAGCAAAAAGCATGAATGCTTTCATTGTTGATTTAACCTTTTTTCTATTAGAAAAATACCCCCATATGGCACACCCATGTGCACCTCCACACCACATGTGCATCTCTAAACAAGCATAGCTTATTATATAGAGATACAACTCCTTTGGCCTAGCCGATGTAGGACTAAACTTTCCAATACAAAGGCCAAACTCCAACAACATACAAGGTTTTTATTTTCTAAAATTTCTACAAGTTTGTTGAAAAAATTCCTAATTATATATATATATATATATATATATATATATATATATATATATATATATATATATATGATCTTCTTTTTTTTACTTATTTGAACTAAATTAATGTATTGAAGCTTTTTTTTACTTATTCCTTATAGATCTCATACCCGACTGCAAGTTATGGCCAGTAGCTCGCAATCTTCGTTCTCAAGACGTTCAAATAGGAATTGTGCAAATTTTGGATTAATTAGTCCATTGAAGACTTCATGGACACCAACAAATTCTGAAAGAAGATTCTACGGGTGTGCAAATTTTCCAACAAATTCTTATGGATATCTACTATGGGAGGATGATAAGCTTTCAGTAAATGAAAGAATTAAAGGAGCACCAAGGCAAGGTTTACAATCTCCTCCTAGAGAATCGACAGTGGCGGTGGCAGCAATTGAACCAAGACCATACTTCAACATACATGTTTTGTAATTTATTTTCAGGTTTTTAACATGTTTAGTAATGTTTAAGTTATTTGTATGAGGAATACCTGTGATGAAATAAAATTTGTACCAAGGTTTACAATTCCAGTTTCAATATGAATCCTCAAATATGAAATAAAATTTGCATCAAATATGCATCCTCAGATATGTTTAGTAACGAATTCAATATGTATCCCTCAAATATGTCATCAAATATGTTTAGTAATTTATTCAATATGTATCCTCAAATACGTTCAGTATAAACATTACAGTTCACCAAATATGCATGTAAAATCCATAATTTTTTGATTATTAATAAATAGGTTTTGTATAGTATAGTGTGTATAACTATTATTATTATTATTATTATTATTATTATTATATTAGTTGCCATATGGGAAAAATATTTTTTAGAAAATTAATTAATTGCAATGTTATATTGATTGACCCGAGCCCATTAGCTATCGGTTTAAACACGCTACCCAAACTCGTTAGACTAAATCCTACCCACTCTCCGGTCTCCTCAGATCCACTCCACCCGCCAAGGAACCCCCCATGAAGCCCTCTCTCCCTCTCTTCCTCACGTAATATCCCTCAGAAACCCATTTCCATTCCCATTCCTCAGAAACTCACAGAACACCCCAACCTTCACAAACCTCCCTCTTCTCCTTCCAATTCGGATCGCACCCCGGCGCTCCTCGAAACTCCCCGGACGCATCAACACCCCTATTGGGACATTTTCGACGTGTGCCAACCAACCCTCGACCGGCCGACCGGCACCGATCGGCCTCTTCGCCGACCACCGGCACCTACACGGTGTCCCGACGCCGTAGGCCGTTCGTGCGGCCCTTTTCGGCCTGCCAGCGCGCTACCGCGCGTGCACCAGCGCCGCCCATCGGTGCGCCATCCCCTGTCGGTCGCCCCGGTCATGCCGCCCCGTTCGCCAGGCCACGCTGCCCCTTATTTTGCGCCTCCCATACGTCCCTGTGTCACCCCGTGCGTGCGTCGTTCCGCGCGTGCGTCCGTGCCCCGTTCCGACACCTTTGCGCGACCTGAGTCCGAGGCCTCCCCTCGGTACTCCATCTCCAACCTTTCGTTGAGCCCCTGAATCTTTTGTTTAATTTCCAGAATGTAAAATCCAATTTTCTGACCATAATTGACAGAATAAAGCTCTGTCAATTCCAGTATAGCTAGTTTCCTATTTTTGACCATATATTTTGTAATCGATTTAATTAATTAATTAATGTTGAACGGTTAGATTAGTGTTAGTGTGAATATTAATGCCTTTATAACCGTCGGATTTGTTTTATAATTATTCATAATAAATAATTAGTTTTATTAATAAAAAACTGCAATTAGCTTGCTAATAAATTATAGGAATTAGATTCATAAAGTACAGTTATTCTAGGAAATAATGTTAGTTATTAATCCTTAATAACTCTTTTAATTATTTGCGTAATTAAAGGTTTCTCGTTAATTATTAATACAAAATATTTTTGTAATAAACTCGCTAAAAGGTTTAGTTAGCTTTTGTATTATTAAAATATGTTTTTAGACGGTAATTAATTACTACCCTTATATATATGTACACACATATATATATATATATATATATTCTTTTTCTTTTTTTTTTAAAACAAGACTATTTTATTAAAGAAAGGAAACAGGGAAAGCAGTACAAGTAGAAAGCAAAATCGAATTTTAAAAGAAATTCAAAATTCAAAAAGCATAAAAAAGAGGGGGGGGGGGGAAACCCCAGCTCGAGACCCGGGGGGGGGGGGGGCCTCGGTCCGCGCGAGGGCGGGAACCGAGGGGCCAAACGGGCGTGCCGTCCTAAGAAGCCCACTGCCCGAGGGAAGTCGAAGCGAATCCCGTGGAGGCCCTCGGCGAAGGGGAAGGTGGGGAAGCCGAGGCGGAGGGACGGCGGGGGAGGGGGGGCGATGGCTAGTGAGTCCCAGCGGTGGAGGGGCCGGGGCGGTCTGACGAGAGGAGCCGGGGCGGACTGAGGGACGTCGACGCGAATCCCACGGAGGCCCTCGGCGAAGGGGAAGGTGGGGAAGCCGAGGTAGAGGGACGGTGGGGGGGGCGACGACTAGTGAGTCCCGGCGGTATATATATATATATATATATATATATATATATATATATATATATATATATATATGTGTGTGTGTGTGTGTGTGTGTGTGTGTGTGTGTGTGTGTATATATGTGTGTGTGTGTGTGTGTGTGTACACACACACACACACACACACACACACATATATATATATATATATATATATATATATGGGAGCGGATCAAAAGCCCCCCTTAGAAAACCCCCTCACTCTCAGCCGTCCATTTAACGTTAACATTAATGTTTAATATTAATGTTAATATTAATGTTAACATTAATGTTAATGTTAATATTAATTTTAATTTTAATTTTAATTTTTATATTAATGTTAATGTTAATGTTAATATTAACTTTAATATTAAGTTTAATGTTAATTTTAGTATTTAACATTAATAGTAACATTAACATTAATATTAACCATTAATATTAATATTAAATGGACGGCTGAGAGTGAGGGAATTTTTAGGAGGATTTTCTAAGGAGACTTTTGATCCGCTTCCTCTATATATATATATATATATATATATATATATATATATATATATATATATTAGGTATTACGGATTCATTATGTTCAGCAGCAGTTCTTCCCAGCTCCCCTTCCCCCTTTTCCAGCCTCCTTCTCCGATGCACCCGTCCCCGCCTAGGCCGGCGGCCACCGTCCATGGCAGCTCCCCCTGCCGACCTTCTCGCCGTCCTGGGAGCTCCGACTCTGCCCCCGCCCTCCTCTCTCCACCGCCGACCGCTCCGTCCATCCCACCTCCTCCGCTCACAGCTTCGGCCCCCCTCCCTATCTCCTCCGTCTCCCGCCAGCTACAGCCGCCCCTGCACCACCCTCTTTCCCGCCCCGCTTCCGGCGGTCCCCAGGCCGCTCATTAGTTCCCGCCAGCTTCTGCCGCCCCCCGCTCCTTTTTCACCCCCTCCGTCGCTCCCGGCGGTCCCCAGGCCGCTTACCTCTGGGCGGAGAGCTCTCCGGGCTTTGGTTATTAGTTGCCGCCCTTTCTCTTCTCTCAGATTTCGAATGGAGCTTCTGCTACCTCGGGTTGGGAGCCCCCTGCGGTACAGGTCTCGGGCTTACCAACGTATGACCTCTCGTGTACGGTACTATCCACCCATCACACGAGGGTGCCCCTCATCTTTTTCCACGCTTTACGCATGTGGCGTATTCTCCTGTAGCTTCTTTCAGTGGGTCCCACCCCCCACTTTTTGCCTCCCATGGCCTTTACGCAGATAGGCCTGCGTATTCTTGGCTCCCTTTCCATTCGGTCTCTGGTGGGCCACCCCCCAACTGATCTCTATGCCCCCTTCAACAGATCTCTCTGCGTATTCTTGGTCCCCTCCCGCTCACTCCCGTGAGCTCTACGCAGCCCTTTACTCCGGCCTTCCTCATTCCTCCTCCCTCGTCTTCTCCCATGATCATCTACCCGCCTAACCGCTGCTCCCATTGGCCCCCACCCCCCCCGCTCCACCCCTCGGCTTCCCCTTTGGCCTCCGTGGCCGGTCTTCCCGCATCGCCGGATCCCCTCTTCGTCGGGCTCGCTTGGCCTCCTCCTGCTCAGGGCGCTCGGCTACTTGGTGCTGTCGATTCGCTGCCGGTCGACGGCCCTCCGATCGTCGTAGCTGAGGCCCCAGCTTATCTTCGCTCTCCGCCTCAGGAGTCGCTTCTCCTTCCTGCCCTGGCTCTCAGCACCCCCCATCAGCCCCTTGAGGCTATTGGCCCTCCTTCCCAGGCGCCTATCCCCCCTCGTCCCTGGTGGTGCTTGATCTTCCTTCACAGGAGCTCTGGTCTTCCCTTGCAGGTAGCCTGCCTAGCCTGGCTCCATCGTTTGCCGTGGCTATCATGTCGCCGGCCACTGGTTCCCTATCCTCCCTATCCCGCGTCATTTTTCCCAACCACCCGGTCTTGGCCTCGGGCGCGACGGCTGCCCCGGTCCTTACTGCGGTAGCCCGGCAGTCTGGTCCCACCCTCCTTCTCCCTCCTGCGGCCTGCCCTGCGGTGGCCCCGTAGCCGCTTTGCTCTTTTCCTTCTCCCTCTGAGGCCCCATCCCTCTCCATCCCTGGAGCCCCCAAGCCCTCCTTCGCTGACATTTTTAGGCCGGATCGCGTGGGCTCGCAGGGTATTCTCGTCGCCGACGTCCCGCTACCAGATGTTGAGTATAATGCAGACCCCCAGATCTTGACGGTTCATTTCTCGGCCTCCGAGCTCTCCTCTTTGTCTTCCTTTTTCCTTCATACTTTTGTTCTCAAATTTTTGAGAGGGTGCCCGAAGCTTGACAGGGTGAAGGAAGTGATTGTCGGCTGGAGGTTATCCGCCGTGTACCGTGTTGCTCCCCTGGACCCTAGGCACCTACTTCTTCACCTCTCCTCCGAGCTTGACCACAGGTCCGTGTGGTCCAAGAGGACCTGTAGGGTGGATTCCCATCTTATGAAGATTATCCAATGGTCCATGGACTTCAACCCTAAAGAAGACTCCGCAACGGTTGCAGCATGGGTCACCCTATCGAATCTACCCCTCATCTGCTTCGTGCCAGCAGCACTCAGACGGATCGGCAATTCTTTCAGGACATACGTAGCTATGGCAGCAGAAACTAGCAACCTCTCAAAAGCCTACTACGCTAAAATATGTGTGAAACTTAATCTCTCTACCGAACCACCCAACTACATCATAATTGAGCTCGGTGACCGGACGCACACCCAGCGCATAGTCTATGACAATCACATTATTTTCTGTACACACTGCCATCTCCGGGGACACCTTACACAATACTGTCGATGCCTTCACCCCCACCTGAGGAGGAACTCGGAGCAGAAAGGGAAGGAGCCTAATGCTAACAAGCACAACAAATCGATCAAGGAAGATCAGCCGAAGCACCTGCTGTTGCAGCAGAATTCACACATCAGATTCAGTGACGGCGAAGAATCGCCGGACAAAGCCCTCATCCCTAGCCCCAGCCCTACCAATAATCAAAGCCCACCCCATTCCCCCAACCCTTCAGCTTCGAAGAGCCAGTCGAACCTAATCAGCCAAGCACGGAGAAGGGCCTAACTAAGACCGTAGATGCGGCATATTTCACAGTCAAGGCAGCATCCCCAGATGTACCGTCGTCCGAGAATCACCAATCAGAGGAGGCCATCATAGCTGAAGCCCTAGCAATCCTAGGACCGGATCAGGTCCTCAGAGGACAGCAGGTCATGGCCATCCGATTTTCCCTTCTCTCAGCCGGGGACCAAGAGGGAAATGAAGCAGAACCAGCAGACACCATCACTATCCCACCAGCGGAGACAAGCACGAACTCAGCGGGAGAAAGAATAGATATCCTCCAGACCCAGATAATCGCTGCGGAATCCATCGTAGCCTCCAACACGGTCATAAGGGCCCTACGGTAGCAAAAATGCAGGATATAAAGAGGTGCCTGAGACGTCGAGCATACGTACTAGATCCGCAACCAAACGGATCACAAACCCCTCCACCAACAACGTCAATGCTTAACATTCTATCTTGGAATGTTCGTGGCCTGGCTAACACTCCCACCAAGAGACGTTTAATCAGTCTCAGGAAACTCCACAACATCGATATTTTGATTGTCATTGAACCAAAGACTTCCCCCAAGCATATCAAATCCATTCAATTACAGTACAGATTTGCATCCGCTGTGGCTGGCAACCATAACATTTGGATCCTCTGCTCGAAGGACGTCAAGACCGGCGTCATCCAAGACTCCAGGCAAGCCCTCTCTTGCTGGATAGAATACCCCTTTCTTCCCAAGTGCGCCATCACATCTGCGATTCACGAAAGTTGTGACGTGCCAGAGCGCAAACAACTCTGGAACGACCTCCACGAGTGTCACAACAACACATCCACCTCCCCTGGCTCTGCATCTGGGATTTCAACGTCATTACTCGCAGAGAGGAGAAATTCGACGGCAGACCGCCACCCCACATGGCCATGCAAGACTTCAACAACTTCATTCTCGACACCAACCTGACCTCGCTCTAATTTATCGACAATGAGTTCACTTGGTGTAACATGCAGGAAGGAGAACGACGACAATACTCCCGCCTCGATAGGGCTCTCACGAACAACCTTTGGCACGGTATGGGGATCACTTTCGATTTATCTCATCTGAACGCTACTGAATCCGACCACGCACCTCTCCTGGTAGAAATGATGAGCAACTCCAATCATATCAAAAAGAACTTCCGGTTCCTAGAATTCTGGTGTGCTCACCCATAATTCAGACATGTGGTGGAAGAAGCCTAGAACCAAGCTGATTCCCCCATCCGCTCATCAGGGTGGCGGACAAGCTTAAAGTCACTAGAAAAGCTCTTACGAATTGGAGTAAACAGGCGTACAGAGACATTTTGTAGCAAGTGTGCGTCGCGGAAGATGACGTCACTCGCGCAGAGACCTTGTTCGTCCGTGACAGATCGCCCCAGACCAGGACCGTACTTAACCTCTGTAATGACCGTCGTTCGTATTACGTATCTTGGTATACTTGTACGTATTTTGACTCATATTGCCTGTCTCCTTGCTTGGTTCGGCTTGTTTGGTTTGGCTTGGTTCGGCTTGGGTTGCTTTTGGTTCATTATGGACCAAAGAGAAAACCCCTACCTACCACCACCATCACCATTTATTAACCCCACTCCTTTCTCTCTCCTTATTTACTCTTGTTCTTCTCCACCATTACTCTTTCACCTACCAGAAAGAGAGAGAGAGCTTAGGCAAGTGTAGCTTGCTTCATGGAGGAACTCAGTTTTTATTGTTCTATTCTCTTTCTCACGAGATTCTAACACACTTTAATACTTAGCATTTCTAATTTCCATGGTTCAATTTGTGTAGATCTAAGTTTATTGTATTTTCAGATTTTTTGGGTCTTTGATCTATTTAACATTGTTATTTCTAAGTTTTGATGGTTCCATATTGTAGAAAATTTCGTTCTGTCCTATTTTGACCTATGGAAGTCTGGATTTCGACCTCGGATGAAGGGTTTGTGGAGCCTTGAAGCCATGGACTTCATGGCTCTTCTTCTCGGACAAGAAGAGAAGAAGAACAGTTCTGAGCCGTATGGCAGCCTTAGCCGTATGGATTTTCATACGACAAGTCTCTTTTCAGCCGCATAAGCTTCCCGCTGCCGCATGAGTTCCGTTGCCGCATGAATCCAATTATCCTTAGCCGCATAAGACCCGTCTCTTGCTCAGCCGTATGGGACCCCACTTGAGTTTAGCCACATAAATACCAGCATCATCAGCCGCATGAGCTCGCCTGGATATAGCTGCATAAGACTTGTTCTCTCCTAGCCGCATAGGACTTCATGAGTTCCAGCCGCATGAGCGCGCACTTTTTAGCCGCATAAGCCCTTTCCTTTTCGCAGCCGCATAAGCCTGAGTTCTCCGCTGCCGTATGAGCCCTGCATTACTTCCAGCCATATGAACTTATTATCTTTCAGCCGCATAGGCCCCTTCTTTCCTGAGCCGCATACACCTGCCCTCTTCCAGCCACATGAGCGCGCAGTCCCAGCCGCATAAGCGCGCATGCTTTTTGTCGCATGAATCCAATTAGCCGCATGGCTCCTTCGTCAGTCTTGTTCTCTTTTATTATTATTAAATTAAAATGTCACATTTATGCTTATGTCATGTAAGTTCTGATATATTCCATGGACACGATAGTGGTCTGCCATGGCGCACTCTTAACAAGTAAACTGACATGATATATCACGACATGCTGTTACGACAGCTAGCCTGACATGACAAGTATGAATGACCTGGATACAATGGACGATTGTGTTTGTACAAATAAACCAGTACTGTCTTGTATCATGTCTAGGATGGGATCCCTGAGTACCACGATCAGAGATACCTACTGCAATTGACTAAGGCTAATAAACTAGGATAATTCAGTAGTCATGAAGAGATTACCCAGCTACAAGCAATCTCGTTATCTGAATGCACCAAGTGGACTTGTAGCCTACCGACGAGTAGGACACATTTCCAGCACATAGTCACGTATTGCATTCTTCATAAACGAACATTCGACCCGGATAACCTGGATAGTCTGCAGGGCTTGTGGCTGTTGGAATAATCTCATTGCATCTTGCTAGCAACTAGGCCCGTGACAATCCTAGTTAGTTAAAGTATCAAGCCATACTCTTTGCTTGACCGTGATTGATTGGATGGAGTCTAGCCCAGCTTAGTCTTATCCTGATCCTGTACAAGATTGTGGCATGACACGATTACTTATGCTTGCCTTAATAATAACGATCTGGGTCCAGTTCTGTTCAGGCGAAGGGTTACAACCCCGGTCCTTATTTGGTTTAAGGGTTGTAACCTGGCTTCCGGAGAAGTTCTGTGTCCTTTCTTCGTTTATTGTCTTATTACTCCTCATGCCATGCTTGTCATGTTTTACCTTACTTCAATAGCATGAATACTCATACTTGCCTTAACAATAAAGATCAGGGGTCCAGTTCTGTTCAGGCGAAGGATTACAACCTCGATCCTTGTTTGGTTTAAGGGTTGTAACTTGGCTCCCGGAGCAGTTCTGTGTCCTCTCTTCGATTATTGTCTTATTTCACCCTGAGTCGAGCTTATCATATTTTACTTACCAATAAGTAGTTGAGACGGGTTTCTATTCAGGTAAAGGGTTCTAACCACGGTCCTTGTTTGGTTTAAGGGTTGTGACCTGGCTACTTGAATGGTTTCCTCGTACTCAATTTACTGTTGTTATCCTTATTATTATCAGTTTCGTTTATAATCATCTTTAATATTCTATTGTAATATGCTGATTTTAGTTCCTAAGTGAAGCCTCTTTTGTGGCACTTGCTTTTTCTGGGGTCTGACCCAGCTGGTTTTGGATGGCCAGATATCGGAGTAGCATAAGAGGATCTACCAACCTTCCAGCCAGATGGTGACCACCAGGCGTAACCCTGGCAACGAGTGAGTTTCTTTTTGTCCTCCCACTTTATTGTAAAATTATTCTTTTGAGGCGTTTAGCCGGCGAGCACGTGTTAGCTCGTATTGCACCTTTATTTACTGTCTGCCTACGGGCTGTAACATGATTGAAAAATCCTAGGGTTGATCATGTATGACTGAAACTCTTGCTAGTCTTGACATTTTGTACGACTAGCTTCATGATCATCCGAATATGTAATGTATGGGACGCCTTACTATTGTATATTTGGTGTCCTGACATCTTGTGACTATTATTGCTTGCTTAAGATTGAGGCAATAGGCTTGTTCATGACCATAGGTGACTGATGGATTATAGTTAAACCCTCATGTATCTAGACAGCCATGACCGTAGAGTGAGGTGGGTTGCACTTCAATATACGTAGCTGGCTTTATACGCCCCCGCTCTCCAATATTCTGGTTCTGGGGCGTTACATGGTTTAAGTGGTGGCCCATACAGGTCTTGAAAATCAAGATATGTGAGGGTTTACCGAATAGATGTCTCAATCAGTACTCGTTCTTGATCTCTGTTCATATCCTCTGAATTCCTGAAATCTTGTCCTGATCACATGCTTTTATCGTTGATCTATTATGGTCCTTCCTTATTATTCCTTATGTCGTCTTCTTCAGCGACATTGTTCCTGGTCCTACCGATCGGCCAGGCAGAGCACCTCCCGTAGACCAGCAGGAGATCAAGCCCAGCATTTAGGAGTAGCCTCCAGGTTCGTGCCTACTGGAGGAGAGCCACCAGTTCAGCCCGTCCAGCCTGCAGAGCCTGATGATGGCAGTTTTGTGGGTCTCATCAGGTCATTATTAGCTTTCCAGGATCGTCGAGGAGATGCCTTGTACCAGGCGGTAGAAGATGCTTTGACCAGAGGAGTTCATCAGAGGAACAGCACGGCCAACAGCTTCAAGCGCTTGAACCCTCCATTCGTCGACGACAGTGAAGATGCTATCGCTGCTGATGCTTGGCTTCAGGACACAGAGGTGATTCTAGAAGCAGCCAGGACACCAGAAGATGAGAAGGTAGTCATAGTGCGCCTGCAGTTATTGGATCTTGCCCGCAGCTGGTGGGCGGCGCAAGCCGTTGGATTAGTGGCACCCATTGCTTGGGCAGTATTCAGAGAGAGATTCCAGACCAAGTATTTCGATGCTGTAGCTCGGTATGATCTACAGACGAGGTTCACCAATCTGAAGCAGATTGACAGGACAGTCGACGGATATGCGGCCGAGTTTTTGAGACTCAGTCGGTTTGCTTCCACCTTGGTAGCGACCGAGTTTGATAGAGCCCAGTGGTTCCAGCAGGGGCTCCATCTCAAGATTTTACTGGCAGTGGAGCAGTTTGAGCATCAGACTTTTGATGCGGTATTGAGAGCAGCGATGAG
Source organism: Iris pallida (assembly GCA_029216955.1). Lineage (NCBI taxonomy): Eukaryota > Viridiplantae > Streptophyta > Magnoliopsida > Asparagales > Iridaceae > Iris > Iris pallida. The sequence continues at coordinate 1,454,195 of JANAVB010024996.1, forward strand.
GCATGAGTATACCTCCCAGAGGATCGTGGATAGGACCGGGGGTTGGAAGCGATCCTATTGCCAGATGAATCAGTCATCAGCACCAGTCCCGACAGCCAGGACTTTGACCATTGGAGCTCCGAGGCGGGTGGCCTCAGTAACGTAGGTTCAGCATTCAACTCCGACGTACCCTCAGCAGCAGAAGCAGAAGCAGTCTTTCACAGTGGGATGTTCACACTGTGGGAAGCTGAGGCATGTGGTATCGGAGTGTCGTAGAGCACAGGATTTGTGCTTGGTTTGTGGTGCCCCGGACCACAGGGTTGGGAACTGCCCGAACAGAGGGAGTTCATCTTCGTCAACCTTCTCTAGTCCTTCAGTTAGAGGACCAGCACCAGCCTAGCAGCCGCACCAGTACCCGTTCCCGAGGCTATTGCTGACGCAGGCCCAGGCATTCCAGCAGCAGAGACCGCAGAAGTATGCCCAAGCCCAAGTCCTGATCCAAAGCAGACAGAGAAATGTTCAGCAGAGGGGACCCGCACCCAGAGGATATGGTCAAGTGCTGGCCTTGACCATGGGAAAAGAAGGAATAACACCAGGTGAGGTGGTGACAGGTACTATTCTCGTCAACACCTTTCCAGCTTTAGTATTATTTGATTATGGTGCCTCGTATTTATTTATGTCTGTACGATTCGCGACACGGATAGGACTGGAGCCCGAGTCATTATCAGTAAGGCTCAATATACTTACTGGTAATGGACTTGTGAGAGTAGATAGGGTATTTTCCTCGTGTCGGATCGTAGTTAGCGGTAGAGAATTTCTCGCTAGATTGATAGAGTTTCTGATGGCCGATTATGATGTGGTCTTAGGGATGGATTAGTTGAGGGACCAGTATGCTAGGATAGACTGCCACATTGGCAGGGTTGTTTTTAGCATTCCCGGTGAGCCAGAGTTTTTCTTCTCCCGAGTCAAAGTTGATTCCCGGTGAGCCACAGTAGCAGCAGTTCAGTTGCCCCGGATAGTCGAGGAGTTTCCAGATGTTTTCCTAGAAGAGCTTCAGGGATGCCGCCAGAATGGGAGATCTAGTTCACCATCGACTTGATTCCCGGATCAGCTCCAGTGTCAGAGAGAGTCTACATGATGGCGCCGTCAGAGCTAGAGATATTGTACAAGATGATTGAAGAACTCAGGACCAAAGAATTCATTCGTGCAAGTGGATCACCTTGGGGAGCCCCGATGCTTCTTATGAAAAAGAAGGATGGTACATCCAGATTATGTGTAGATTATCGTACCTTGAACTCAGTGACAATCAAGAACAGATACCCTCTCCCGAGGATAGATGACTTGTTTGATCAACTCAAGGGGGCAGCTGTATTCTCGAAGATTGACTTACGGCCAGGATATCATTAGATCAGAGTCAGAGAGCAGGACATCCCAAAGACAGCTTTCAAATTCCGGTATGGGCATTGGGAGTTTCTTGTGATGCCATTTGGAGCAACTAATGCGCCGGCTGTATTCATGGACCTCATGAATCGCATCTTCATGCCTTATTTGGATCAGTTCGTAATTGTGTTCCTAGACGACATCCTGGTATATAGCAAGAGTGAGGCAGAGCATGAGCAGTATCTCAGAGTGGCTCTTCAGATTTTCAGAGAACACCAGTTGTATGCCAAGTTCAGTAAATGCGAGTTCTGGCTCGATCGTATTTCGTACTTGGGTCATGTCATCACCAGAGGAGGAGTAGAAGTGGATCCCCAGAAGATCGTGGCTATTGAGTCGTGGCCAGTACCCAGCACAGTTGCAGAAGTTCACAGCTTTTTTGGATTGGCTGGCTACTACCGGCGATTTGTTTTAGACTTTGCTCGAATTTCAGCGCCATTGACCCAGTTGACTCGCAAGGAGGTACAGTTTGTTTGGACAGCAGAGTGTCAGGATTCTTTTGAAAAGTTGAAGCGAAGCTTGATTACGGTTCCCATTCTCACACTTCCAGATGGAACTGGAGGATTCTCAGTATATTGTGATGCTTCAGGCAGAGTCTTAGGATGTGTTCTGATGCAGCATGGAAAGGTAATAGCTTATATGTCACGACAACTTCGTGATCATAAGAGGAATTACCCAACCCATAACTTGGAGCTGGCACAGTAGTATTTGTACTTAAATTGTGGAGACACTACTTGTACGGAGATAGGGTGAAGATTTTCACCGACCATAAGAGCCTGAAGTATGTGTTCACCCAGAAGGATCTTAACATGTGTCTGAGGAGATGGCTAGAGCTACTTATGGATTATGATGTCAACCTGCAGTATCATCCAGGGAAGGCCTACGTTGTTGCAGATGCATTGAGCAGGAGAGCCGAAGTTTATTTTCTAACAGCGCAGCCGGATCTGTTGGCAAATCTTCAGAGGATGGGTATAGAAGTTGTTCTCCCTTCCAGTGTGGCATTGATGGCCAGTATGTAAGTTCAGTCCAGTATAGTCGAGAGGATCCGGATGACGCAGTCAACAGATTTTAAGCTTCAGCGACTCAGAGCAGAGTACGAGGCAGGACGAAGGCCAGAGTTATGCATTCATAAAGACAGTACACTTCGACATAGAAAGCGTCTTTTTGTACCCAGCGATGATATCAGACAGGAGATCATGGCAGAGGCTCACAGTTCTCAGTATTCCATTCATCCCGGCGGTACGAAGATGTATCATGATATTCGTCAGCACTTTTGGTGGAATGGCATGAAGAGGGAGATAGCCCGGTTTGTCTCTCGATGTTTGGTTTGCCAACAAGTTAAAGCTGAACATCAGAGGCCAGCTGGACTACTTCAGCCCTTGCCAATTCCAAAATAGAAGTGGGAGCATATAACCATAGATTTTTTGACTGGATTACCTAGATCCCTGGCTGGCAGGGATGCTATTTGGATTATTATAAACAGACTCACGAAGGTGGCTCACTTTCTTCCGTTCAGAGTCGGTCAGCCGACGGCTCAGCTAGCAGAGATGTATCTCAGGAAGATAGTCAGGTTGCACAGTGTACCAGTCAGTATCACCTCGGACAGAGATTCAAGATTTATGTCGTACTTTTGGCGTAGTCTGCAAGAGAGTTTAGGAACTCACCTCCAGTTCAGCTCAGCTTATCATCCGCAGACAGATGGTCAGTCAGAGCATACCATACGAACCTTAGAAGAAATATTGAGATCTTGTACGCTCGACTTCGGTGGTTCGTGGGAAGATCACCTGTACCTGGTGAAGTTCTCGTACAACAACAGTTTCCAGGCCAGCATCCAGATGGCACCGTTCGAGGCACTGTATGGCAGGAAGTGCCGATCCCCGCTAGCATGGAAAGATGTTGGGGAGAGACAGATGCTCGGTCCGGAAATGATTGCTCAGACCGTTGAAGTGGTCAGGAGAGTCAGAGATCATCTTCGAGTTGCCCAAGATTGCCAGCGTCATTGGGTCGATACTCATCGGTGCCCTCTTGAGTTTTCTGTCGGAGACCACGTATTCCTGAGGATTTTTCCTAACCGTGGCATCATTATTTCGGCGTATGGGGAAAGCTTAGTCCTAGGTATATAGGACCGTTCGACATTCTGGAGCGAGTAGGAGATGTGTCCTATCGTCTCGTTCTTCCGCCGTCGTTACGTGAGGTGCATGAAGTATTTCATGTATCCCAACTACGACGGTATATCCCGGACCCGAGCCATATCCTGGATCATTCAAAATTGGTTATTGGTACCAACCTTTATTATGAGGAGAGGTCCGTGTCTATATTGGACCGGAGAGAGAAGATACTCAAGAACAAGACTATTAGTTTAGTCCGTGTTGCTTGGGGTCATCACTCTTTGGGTGAGTCAACATGGGAGCGTGATGATGATATCCGATCGCGATATCTTGACCTGTTTGACTCGTAAAGTATAATGTCTTTCTTATGCCTTATGCTTTCAAATCCTTGTTTGAATGAATGACTACATGATAGACTGTTTGTTATAACCTGCCTGTGATTAGTATAGCTTGTCCTTGCCGCTCTAGCCTCTTGATTAAATTTTGAGGACGGAATTCTTTTAAGGTGGATAGAGTTGTAATGACCGTAGTTCGTATTACGTATCTTGGTATACGTGTACGTATTTTGACTCATATTGCCTGTCTCCTTGCTTGGTTCGGCTTGTTTGGTTTGGCTTGGTTCGGCTTGGGTTACTTTTGGTTCATCATGGACCAAAGAGAAAACTCCTACCTACCACCACCATCACCATTTATTAACCCCACTCCTTTCTCTCTCCTTATTTACTCTTGTTCTTCTCCACCATTACTCTTTCACCTACCAGAAAGAGAGAGAGAGAGCTTAGGCAAGTGCAGCTTGCTTCATAGAGGAACTCAGTTTTTATTGTTCCATTCTCTTTCTCACGAGATTCTAACACACTTTAATACTTAGCATTTCTAATTTTCATGGTTCAATTTGTGTAGATCTAAGTTTATTTTATTTTTGGATTTCTTGGGTCTTTGATCTATTTAACATTGTTATTTCCAGTTTTGATGGTTCCATGTTGTAGAGAATTTCGTTTTGCCCCATTTTAACCTATGGAAGTCTGGATTTCGACCTCGGATGAAGGGCTTGTGGAGCCTTGAAGCCATGGACTTCATGGCTCTTCTTCTCGGACAAGCAGAGAAGAAGAACAGTTTCGAGCCGCATGGCAGCCTTAGCCGCATGGATTTTTATGCGGCAAGTCTCTTTTCAGCCGCATAAGCTTCCCGTTGCCGCATGAGTTTCGTTGCCGCATGAACCCAATTATCCTTAGCCGTATAAGACCCGTCTCTTGCTCAGCCGCATGGGACCCCACTTGAGTTTAGCCACATAAACACCAGCATCATCAGCCGCATGAGCTCGCCTGGACATAGCCGCATAAGACTTGTTCTCTCCTAGCCACATAGGACTTCATGATTTTCAGCCGTATGAGCGCGCACTTTTCAGCCGCATAAGCGCTTTCCTTTCCGCAGCCGTATAAGCCTGAGTTCCCCACTGCCGTATGAGCCCCGCATTACTTCTAGCCACATGAACTTATTATCTTTCAGCCGCATAAGCCCCTTCTTTCCTGAGCCGCATACGCCTGCCCTCTTCCAGCCGCATGAGCGCGCAGTCCCAGCCGCATAAGCGCACATGCTTTCTGCCGCATGAATCCAATTAGCCGCATGGCCCCTTCCTCATTCTTGTTCTATTTTATTATTATTATTATTAAATTAAAATGTCACATTTATGCTTATGTCATGTAAGTTCTGATATGTTCCATGGACACAATAGTGGCCCGCCGTGGCACACTCTTAAGAAGTAAACTGACATGATATATCACGACATGCTGTTACGACAGCTAGCCTGACATGACAAGTATGAATGACCTGGACACTGTGGACGATTGTGTTTGTATAAATAAACCAGTACTGTCTTGCATCATATCTAGGATGGCATCCCTGAGTACCACGGTCAGGGATACCTACTGCAATTGACTAAGGCTAATAAACTAGGATAATTCAGTAGTCATGAAGAGATTTTCCAGCTACAGGCAATCCCGTTATCTGGGCGTACCAAGTGGAATTGTAGCCTACCGACGAGTATGGCACATTTTCAGCACACAGTCACGTATTGCATCCTTCATAAACGGACATCCGACCCGGATAACCTGGATGGTCTATAGGGCTTGTGGCTGTTGGGATAATCTCATTGCATCTTGCTAGCAAGTAGGCCTGTGACAATCCTAGTTAGTTAAAGTATCAAGCCGTACTCTTTGCTTGGCCGTGATTGATTGGATGGTGTCTAGCCCGACTTAGTCTTGTCCCGATCCTGTACAAGATTATGGCATGACACGATTACTTATACTTGCCTCAACAATAACGATCAGGGGTCCAGTTCTGTTCAGGCGAAGGGTTACAACCCCGGTCCTTGTTTGGTTACGGGTTGTAACCTGGCTCCCGGAGCAGTTCTGTGTCTTCTCTTCGTTTATTGTCTTATTGCTTCTCATGCCATGCTTGTCATGTTTTACCTTACTTTAAAAGCATGAATACTCATACTTGCCTTAACAATAAAGATCAGGGGTCCAGTTCTGTTCAGGCGAAGGGTTACAACCTCGGTCCTTGTTTGGTTTAAGGGTTGTAACCTGGCTCCCGGAGCAGTTCTGTGTCCTCTCTTCGATTATTGTCTTATTTCACCCTGAGTCGAGCTTATCATGTTTTACTTACCAACAAGTAGTTGAGACGGGTTTCTATTCAGGTGAAGGGTTCCAACCCCGGTCTTTGTTTGGTTTAAGGGTTGTGACTTGGCTACTTGAATGGTTTCTTCGTACTCAATTTGCTGTTGTTATCCTTATTATTATCAGTTTCATTTATAATAATCTTTAATATTCTATTGTGATATGCTGGTTTTAGTTCCTAAGTGAAGCCTCCTTTGTGGCACTTGCTCTTTCTAGGGTCTGACCTAGCTGGTTTTGTATGGCCAGATATCGGAGTAGCACCAGAGGATCTACCTACCTTCCAGCCAGATGGTGACCACCAGGCGTAACCCTGACAACGAGTGGATTTCTTTTTGTCCTCCCACTTTATTGTAAAATTATTCTTTTGAGACGTTTAGCCGGCGAGTACGTGTTAGCTCGTATTGCACCTTTATTTACTGTCTGCCTACGGGCTGTAACATGATTGACAAATCCTAGGATTGATCATGTATGACTGAAACTCTTGCTAGTCTTGACATTTTGTACACCTAGCTTCATGATCATCCGAATATGTAATGTATGGGATGCCTTACTATTGTATATTTGGTGCTCTGACATCTTGTGACTATTATTGCTTGCTTATAATTGAGACAATAGGCTTGTTCATGACCATAGGTGACTGATGGATTGTAGTTAAACCCTTATGTATCTAAACAGCCGTGACCGTATAGCGAGGTGGGTTGTACTTCAATATACGTAGCTGGCTATGTATGCCCCCGCTCTCCAGTATTCTGGTTCTGGGGCGTTACAACCTCACCAAAGCCATCCTCAAATTCTGGCTGAAAGTCGAAACCGAGTTTTAGAAACAGAAAGCGAGGCTCAAATGGGATAGTGAAGGAGACAGAAACTCGGCCTACTTTCATGCTTGCGTCAACGACCGCAAACATAAACTCACCCTCCATAAGATAAAGGATGAATCGGGTAACATCATCAGCAACCAACGAGGTATCCAAGAGGCGGCCGCCAGTTTCTACTCTCAGCTGTTCACTAAAGAACGAGTTCTTAGAGACAACACATTTCTTGCCAAAATCCCTAACCTCATCAACGATGCTGATAACACCTAGTTGGATCTTCCTCCGTCCGAAAAAGAAGTGAAAGACGCTGTCTGGGCACTGGATGCCCACAGTGCCCCGGGACCAGACGGCTTTTCCGCTGACTTCTTCAGATAGTGCTGGAACATTATCAGAAAGGACATCCACGAAGCGGCTAAGGCTTTCTTTCAGGAAGCAACCTACCCTAAAGCCATATCCTCAGCCAACCTCGTTCTCATCCCGAAAAAGGATAACCCCGAAACCTTCCGTGACTTCCGCCCCGTTAGTCTGTGCACCTTCACCAATAAAATTATCTCCAAGATCATCGCTTCTCGTATGTCAGACTTGCTCCCCAAGATCATCTTCGAGGAACAAAGCGGCTTCGTCAGAGGCAGAAACATCCAGGATAACATCATGCTTGCCCAAGAGTTAATCACCTGCATGAAACTTTCTGCCAGAGACGAGAACATTGCGATCAAACTCGACATGGAAAAAGCCTATGACAGAGTAGACTGGCAATTCATGATTTGGGTCCTCAGGGGGTTCGGCTTCTCGGAAACATGGATCAATATCATCTGGAGATCGATCAGCAACTCCTGGTTCTCTACGATCATCAACGGCCAAGCCGACGGATTCTTCAAATCTAGTCGCAAAATCAGGCAAGGAGACGCGCTATCATCCACCATATTCATCATCATGGTGGATGCTTTGAGTAGAAACCTGAATATGATGACTAGTGCGCCAAATTTCCAGCACTTTCATACTACCAGTGGCTGTCCGATCATTACCCACCTCGCCTATGCAGATGACATCCTCATCTTCACCTCCGGGGATGTGGGATCGGTAGATGTGGTCCATAACACAATTCAAAGATATGCTTCTTGCTCCGGCCAGAAGATCAACCCCATGAAGAGTATCATTTACACCCACCTCAACATTAAAAGAGAAAGCACGACCAGTCTCTCCAACATCACCTCTTTCTCTATCAGTCACCCCCCTTTCAATACCTCGGATGCCCCCTTGTGTACGGTAAATCCAACGTCGGCATCTTTGAAGACCTCATCAACAAAATTAGAAAAAACTGGAAGGGTGGCACAATGCCACCCTCTCTCCGGGTGGGAAGATGATCCTCATCAATCACGTGCTCACATCCATCCGCATTTACACCCTCGCGGTGTGCTCTACCCCCAAGAACGTGCTGACATCGATTGAGAACATCTTCAGCAACTTCTTCTGGGGACACAGCGGCGGCCACGTCAAGCATAGTTGGGCCAGCTGGGATACCATGGATAAACCTACTGAGGAGGGGGGACTGTGTTTCTTGAAACTTTCCCACATCGCTGATGCCTTCTCGATGAAGCTGTAGTGGAAGATTCGTTCGAGCAACAATTTGTGGACAAAATTCATGAAGGCTAGATACTTCAAGCACATTCATCCATCATAGGAAACCGCCAAGTGTAGATCTTCCGTGGCATGACCGCGCATCATCAACGGCCGCACTATGGCCAAACCGGTTATTCATTTGCGCCGGGGCGACAGAGAATCCAACACCTTCCAAGAATGTTGGGCGGGAGACACCTTACTTCACTGCCTCCCGGAGGCTCCGGAGCACAGCAGAATCAAGGACCTATGGGATGCGAGGAGGGACGATTGGGATTGGGACAAGATCCGAGATTGGGCTGGCGAGGAAGCGGTAGACAGCATCCAATGTCACGAGCTGAAGATAAGCTCAGAGGCTGACAAGCTCTGTTGGTTGGCGTATCAGGGAGGCAAATTTTCTGTTCGATCAGCCAGACAGGTTGCCCGCGGCCCGGTAGCGCCTTCTCCGATCAGTGCCTCGTTCTGGCAGACATGCTTCCCCAAGAAATGGTCCATCCTGATATGGAGAGTCATCAGGAACAAGCTTCCGACCGATGACGTCCTGTACTCCATTGGATTCAGTTTAGCCTCCGCCTGTAACTGCTGTGCAGCTCGTCAATCAAAAACCGTTGACCATATATTCAGCTAGGACGATCTCCCCGCTCAGGTCTGGAACACTACCAAAATTTATCGATTTAGCGACGGCCCTATCCGTCGCCAATCTGACGGTAATTACGATTAACGACCGATAACCGACGAATTTTGGCCAAAAAAATCTGTCGGCAATCAGCTCGTCGCTAATAACGGTCCGTCGCTACGTAGTCGTGAAGCGATGAAATAGCGACCACTTTTCGACTTCACAATACGAAACTTTAGCAACGCGTTTCCGACGGACTCTCGTCCATTTCAAATTTTAAGTACTGAACTGTGTAGACAATAGCGACGTAAAATTCCGTCAGTAACCCGTCGTAATAACGTGTCACAGCGTATCGTTCCGTCGCTAAGCCGTCGATTAGCGATCGATAACGAAGGACGGATTAGCGACGGTTTTCTGACGGAAAATCCGTCGATCAGCTTCTGGAAATTCATGTCATTTCCAGCAACATGGCGACGGATAAATCGTCGCTATTCCGTCGATATTTATCGACGGAATACGGACGGATTAACCGTCGATCTTTTTCTGGAAATTCTTGGTATTTTCAGAACAAGTGCGACGGATAGGTAGTCGCTATTCCGTCGAACAATATACCATACCGACGGATGGAAACATTTTCAAATCTCCAGTTAGCGACGGAATAGCCGTCGAAAAGTAGTCGAAAACTCGTAGTAACCGTCGCAAAACGGTCACAAGTCCGTCGCTAACTGAGAATATTTTGAAAAAAAATTACAGCGCTTTCACTTTTCGTAAAAATTTGCATAAACCAAACCAATATATAATGCATACCAATTATCCAACAATCACATAGACCAAATATATTATGCACACCAATTATACAAGAATCACATAGACCAAATATGCACATACGAATTTAATGCACACCAATTATCCAGGAATCATATAGACCAAACCAAATTAATATAAAATAGACATCAATTATCCGGAAGAGTAACCTAATATCCATCGTTATAATCCGATCATAGGACAAATATTCCAATTTTTTCACAAATATTCCAAAACACATAGGAAAGAGTTGGCCAGTTACAGTAACCTAATATCCATCGTTATAATCCGATCATAGCACAAATATTCCAAATTTTTCACAAATATTCCAAAACACATAGGTTGTAAAGGTGGCCAGTTACAGTAACCTAATATCCATCGTTATAATTCGATCATAGCACAAATATTCCAAAATTTTCACAAATATTCCAAAACACATAGAAAAATCGACTTTGGCCTCAATAAAGACCACAAGTCAGACGATGAATCCTCACAGCCAGGGATGATAGTTGCGTTGAGGAATGTACCATTCTATCAGCCACTTTGCATACGAAGGCTCAATCTGGTTGAGGTCTTCTGTAGGAACAGGAGGGTCGGTCCTGATGCTACTACTCTCCGACGGTGGCTCCTCCTTAACTTCAAGCTTGGGAGCATTCTCTTCCCTGATGGTCACCGGTTCTTCCTTGACGTCCTCGACCTTTGGTAACACCTTCTCCTTAACAGTCACCGGCTCTTGTTTGACGACGGAGACTTCCTCTGTGTCGACCTCCAAGGGTTTCTTGCCTCGACCACTTCCTCGACTAGCAGCACCACCTCGACGAGTCCTAGGAGCCATCTTTCTGATAACATAAATTTTCATATAGGGTAAAGAAATTTACTCAAGTTATAAAAGTTGTGACATTGGTTTTTTGCGTTCATCATCATTAGAGGGAGCAGCACTGGAAAAGTTGTGACGTTGGTAGCATAAGAGAGTAAAAATCTGTATCACAAGACTAACAGAATTACTATGTAATCATGTACTCACCAATAACCGGATGTAACTGGAGTCGTTGGGCCTATCGTGCAGTAATTTATGGATCCGCTGGTATAGGCCAGATGTACTTAGTATCTAGTCTATCAGATTAGTATCGGTCTATCGGTTTGGTATAGGACGTATCATATTGGTATTGGCCTTAACAAATTGGCATCGTCCTATATCCGATATGTACATGTATCGGCCGAATAGCTAGGATTCATATTGGCCTTATCGATTTGGTATCGATCATATCCGATAGGTATCGTCCGTGTTGGATTAGTATAGACTATTTCGGATTAGTATCGTGAAAGGTTTAGTAACAACTGTACTTGGATTTCTCTCTTCTCGAGCTAGAATACCATTGCAAGAGAATCACCAGATCGTGATTGGCCAGTTACAGTAACATACATACTTCCTTTTCCATCAGGAAAAGCGAGATTGAAAAGAAAGTATATATGTTCTGTAACTGGCCATTTACGCTCTCGTGACTCTCTTACAATGGTAATCTAGCTCTAGAAGAGAGAAATCCAAGTACAGTTGTTACTAAACCTTCCACGATACTAATCCGAAATGGTATATAATAATCTAACACGGCCGATACCTATGGGATATGACCGATACCAAATCGATAAGGCCAATATGAATCCTAGCTATACGGCTGATACATATCGGATAGGACGATACCAATTCGCTAAGACCAATACCAACCGATACGGCCCATACCAAAATGATAGATCGATACTAATCTGATACGGTCAATACTTATAAGTACCTACGGTCCAGGAGGTTGATCCGCTATAGTACATCCATGTACGATCAACAAAGTAACGATCCATTTCAATTTAGATGTGAAAATCTGTATCGTAAGACAAACTAAACATAATCAGTTCTATTTCACATGCTTAATTGCCAAGTATGGGAACGAATGGCTCAGAACACAACCCAAAATTCATTCTAGCATACATTAGTGTGAATCATCTACGTTCTGTACATATAGTGTAGTATATGTTCTTATCGTATCTAGTATCTGAAAGATGTAACAGAATCAAGATGAACTCACACAGATTACAGGTGCCCCACATTTGAGTGCTACACCAAGACTCACCGTGATGAGGTTAGTGATATATTTAACCTAAAATAGTAATCTTGTAATTTAAAGTTGGAAGAATATGCAAGTAGCCTTATAGTTTCTGCCTCGCCAGTCGAATGGCTTAATTGCCAAGTATCGGAACGAATGGCTCAAAACACAACCCGAGATTCATTCTAGCATACATTAGTGAGTTCATCTTGATTCTGTTACTTCCTTCAGATACTAGATACGATAAGAACATATACTACACCATATGTACAAAACATAGATGATTCATACTAATGTATGCTAGAATGAATCTTGGCTTGTGTTCTGAGCCATCCGTTCTGATCAAGCATCTTCCTTCTCCTCTCCTCCACCATGGCTCTGAACAAATCTGCTCCTCCCTCTACTTCCCTTCTTCTTATTTGACTCTTTCAGCCACATATGACATCCAGCTCAAGTGTAGAGTCGGGGAAGAAGAAGTGGGCAGAAAGAGGAGGGGGAAGCAGCACAGCCGGCGACATGACCCGGAGGAAGTACAGAGGTTTTCTTCAACAGACATAGAAGAACTATAAGGATATATCTTTCCACAATATATTACCTTGTCAAAGACCCTTAATGTGACAATCATGTTACCGCGGTATCGGAAGACTAACATGTCATAATTTTCTAAGCCGTGTGTTTTGACATAATCCTCAAAACTCTTTCCTGCTATATAATAATGCAAGATTACTACATAGGAGGAAAGAGTTGGGAAGATTATATCAAAACACACGGCTTAAAAACTTATGACATGTTAGTCTTCTGACACCGCGGTAACATGATATTCACATGAAGGATCTTTGACAAGATGACATATTGTGAAAAGATAACATATTGTGAAAACATGTTGTGAAAAGATGACATGTTAGTCTTCCGACACCGCGGTAATATGATATTCACACAAAATACAAAATACAGAAACCAAAATACAAAATACAGAAACCAAAATACAAAATACAGAAACCAAAATACAAAATATAGAATCCAAAATAGGACCCTCTGTGAGAACGGATGGCTCAGAACACAACCCAACCGGAGAGGATACTCTGAGAGATCCATCTGAGAGGGACGTATACTCTGAGAGATCACCTTTACAAGAATTATATCAGAGTGGGATCGAGTGTTGGAGGAGATACTATCAAAGTATACGTCCTACTCAGATGGGTCTCTCACCGTTACTATTTTTTTCTGACAGCATGGTGGATGTGCTCCGTCCACATATTCTTGCTCCGAGCCAAAACTTTGTCCCGGAGCTCAAGTGGATATCCTTGGTGTAGAGCTCGAGTGAGAGGTTCTTGACAGCATGGTGGTCTCCTTTGTTAAAGTATCCATGTTCGTCCCACAACCAATATTGGATGAGCATGAATACTTTGACAAAGGAGGCCACCATGCTGTCAGGAACCTCTCACTCGAGCTCTACACGAAGGATGTCCACTTGAGCTCCGGGGCAAAGTTTTGGCTCGAAGCAAGAATCTGTTGACGGAGCACATCCACCTTGCTGTCAGAAAAAAATAGTAATGGTGAGAGACCCATCTGAGTAGGACATATACTCTGATAGTATCTCCTCCAACACTCGATCCCACTACTGATATTATTCTTGTAAAGGTGATATCTCAGAGTATACGTCCTACACAGATGGATCTCTCAGAGTATCCTCTAGTGATAGGTTGTCGTATCATCACTGCCGAGGGATGAGGGTCGAAGAACAGTCAACTTTATCTATGGATACATAGTTTCTGCCTCACCAGTCGAATAGCTGCAGGGACTATGTCCTGATCACCATGTCGTAGTCCAATACAATCCAAAGATTGACACAGTTCTAGTTCATATATGTAGTCCAATATAAATAGTCTAATACAAAAACAACTCAATACAAATAGTCCAATACAAATAAGTACTAATAGCTAATAAGAACCACGCTGCTCACGCTAACGCTCAGTGATACGATCACGCAACCACCTCGAAAAAGCGAGATTTTTGGCGTGAGGAGAGATATCGTCCCTTGCAAGGACTGCTTGAAGAGAACTCCCGGTCTCACTAGCTATCAGTGCTGGATGAATAGAACTCCCAGTCTCACTAGCAATCGGTGCCACTTCCTCCTTAACTGTAGGAGGAGCCACCTCAGCATTCACTGTTTTCCTCAAACGACGTGCCGCTCCTCGGGTCATGGGTGCCATCTGGTAAGATCGATAGTCACAAATAATATAATTGTAACATAAGCAAGCTAACTAAAGGAACCATCATGTAATTTGAGTATATTTTCGAAAGACGATAAAGTATAAAAAATTCGATTTTTTGCCAAGTGTGAGAACGGATGGCTCAGAACACAACCCAAGATTCATTCAAGCATATATTAGTGTGAATCATCTATGTTCTGTACATATGGTGTAGTATATGTTCATCGTATCTAGTATCTGAAGAATGTGACAGAATCAAGATGAACTCACATAATGTAATACTAAGACATCATCTACTACTATATAAGATATAGTGATAGGTTATCGTATCATCATTGTCGAGGGGATGAGGGTCGGAAGACAGTCAAATTTATCTACGGCTACATAGTTTCTGCCTCGCCAGTCGAATGGCTGCAGGGACTATGTCCTGATCACCATGTCGTACCGTAGATTAATGCAAATTGAGCTGGAACTGGAGCCAAAATAAAGTACTACTTCACCATGTCGTACCATTAATTACTCTCTCTTTCTCTTCCCCCCTCCAGCGCTCTCACTCTCTCCGGCGCTCTCACACTACTAATTTTTATGTGTTTTAAGTGTAAGAACGGATGGCTCAGAACACAACCCAAAATTCATTCTAGCATACATTAGTGTGAATCATCTATATTCTGTATACATATCGTGTAGTATATGTTCTTATCGTATCTAGTATCTGAGGATATAACAGAATCAAGATGAACTCACTTAATGTAATACTAAGACATCATCTACTACTATATAAGATATAGTGATAGGTTGTCGTATCATCATTGCCGAGGGATGAGGGTCGGAAGACAGTCAACTTTATCTACGGCTACATAGTTTTTGACTCGCCAGTCGAATGGCTGCAGGGACTATGTCCTGATCACCATGTCGTACCGTAGATTAATGCAAATTGAGCTGGAAATATCCGTCGCTAACCGGTAACTAGTCCGTCGCTAACTGAGATTGTCACATAAACATATGTATATCACAGCTAGATGTATAGATATATACATCTATACAGAAGCACACAACTGATAGAACTCGTACTATCCTTGAGACAGTGAACATATATATACACCATGAATCCAAACCCCATATTCATATTTACTAATCCAAACACCACCAAACTAATGGAACACCCAATATGGATAACACATTATTTAGCCAATATATAAACTCAGATGAATTTGAGAAGCAAAGCCACCCGTCGCCCCCGACCAAAGCCCGCCGCCCCAAGCCCGCCGCCCAGTCCAGTAGTTCGGTTGCATATATATATATGAAGAGTGCTTATGGCTGTACGTCGGTTGCAAATAGCCCCGACGCCCCCGCCACAAGCCAGCCTTCCAGCCCCCGACGCCGCCGCCCCAAGCCCACCGTCCAGCCCCCGACCCAAGCCAGCCGCCCAGCCACCGACACCCCAAGCCTACCGTACAGCCCCCGACCCAAGCCAGCCGCCCCGCCCCCGACGCCCCAAGCCCACCGCCCAGCCTCCAACCCCAAGCCCGCCTTCCAGACCCCGACGCTCCCGCCCCAAGCCCACCGTCCAGACCCCGCCCCAAGCCAGCCGCCCGGCCCCCGACGCCCCAACCCAAGCCCGCCTCCTAGACCCCAACGTCCCCGCCCCAAGCCCACCGCCCAGACCCCGCCCCAAGCCAGCCGCTCAGCCCCCGACGTTGCCGCCCCAAGCCCACCGCCCAGTCCCCGACCCAAGCCAGCCGCCCAGCCACCGACGCCCTAGCCCCAAGCCCGCCACCCAGACCCCGACGCCCCCGTCCCAAGCCCACCACCCAGCCCCCGACCCAAGCCAGCCGCCCAGCCCCCGACGCCCCCGCCCCAAGCCAGCCGCCCAGCCCCCGATGCCGCCGCCCCAAGCCCACCGCCCAGCCCCCGACCCAAGACAGCCGCCCGACGCTACAACCCCAAGCCCGCTTCCCAGTCCCCGAGAGAGAGAGAGAGAGAGAGAGAGAGAGAGAGAGGGGGTTACCTTCGGGAGAGAGAGAGGAGAGGATGCCGACGCCGTCGACGACACCGACGCCGATCACCGAAGCCGACACCGGCGAGAGAGAGAGAGAGAGAGAGAGAGAGAGAAAAGAGAGTGAATTTGGGGGGAATACGAAAAGTTCCCCCCGCCGTTTCATTTAAAGTCTGGTACGTATATATAGCGACTGAATAGCGACGGAAGAAAATCCGTAGCCACGTAGTCGCCATGTTTGATACGTGCCAATTGAATATCCGTCGCTACGTAGTCGAAGATATGTCCCGCCAATTCTCTACACAATTCCCGCCAAATAATCGACTATGTAGCGACGACTACACATCCGTCGCTATATTACCGACAGTCTAGCGACGGACGTGCGACCTTTCCTCCCCCTAAAATTAAAATAAAAAATAGCAAAGGCGTGTAGTCGGTACTCAGTCGCTGAGCGGCCACGAAGCCGTCGCTAACACCGACGGCAATTTACCGTCGCTAAATATTCGTCGCTAATTGAGTGTATTTTGGTAGTGAAATGCTCTATCTTTGCGTTACAAACAGAACCAGGTGGGCGGAAGCCTCAACGATCTTTTAGCAGGATGGGCGCATACCTCCCATGGCCACCAGATCATCGCGGTTGCTGTCACGTGGGTTTTATGGAAGAATCGCAATAAGGCCAGGTATGAGGGCAACCAATTCACCGTGAATTGGCTTATTCGGGAAGCGATCAGGCAGTGCCGGAAGATTCGTAGCATCTGTTCGCATGAACAGACAGATTTTTGGGAGGCTCTCCTCGTTTAGGCCCCGGTTTTGTTTCCTCTTTTGTTGGTACACTTGTATAGGCGTTGGCTTTTGCTGCCTTTAGTATACTTGTACAGGCTTCGACGTTTTGAGCCTTACTGAATAAATAGGGATGTTTTGGGTTTATATATATATATATATATATATATATATATATATATATATATATTAGGTATTACTAAATAAATAGTTATCATATTTTATTATTAAAATGATATTTTTATATTAAAAAGTATCTATTTAAATATTATGGTTGGTTTATGTAAGTAAAATGCTATTTAATTTTCAAAAGTATTTTCCGGAAACTATATAAGTAAATCTAGACGGAATATTAGTTTATAAAAAACCGTTATTATTTACTAATAAATAAAATATAGTTTTTTTTGCATTATTTAAAATAATAGTTTTATTTGAAAATTGTTTTTACCAATTAATGGTTAAAGGTATTAGAAAATTGTAGCTTTATTTCTCTAAAATATTTTATCACTAAACGATTATTTTATTATAATCATTGGCGGATTTAGAGTCTAGACGATATCGTATTATTAATTAGAATTGTAGCAACTTTAGATTAGCAACTAAGTTATATTTCGCTAATATAGGTTTCAGTTCTGGGATTTAGTCTGAATATTTCCATATCGTCACATACAGCATCGGAAAACTAAGACAAGTTCATATTTATTCAAACTTGTGTTTTAGTTAATAATTAAAGTCATTGCAATGTAGAATCATTGTATCGACACTTGATCTACGGGATCCTTCTCAGACCTAAACTGATTGCTTGATTGATTCATTGACTCGAAATTTGGGAGTAGTGTTAACACATGTGGTCAAAGCCTCTATTGCCTTATTGTGGATAGCGGAAGCTCAACCCTCTTGGGCTGAAGCTGAACCGTGTTCCTAGAACACATATTACTTCAATCCCCAGCCGCTCACAGGATGTTACACGCTCAAAACATTATTGCTAGATATAGATTACATCATTTTTATTTCCAAAGATTTATTGCATCACTTCTTCTTTATTATTATTAGAAAATAAATTATGTTAAAAAATTACTTCTTGTCTCTTTTTAATTATTTATTAAAATACTGAAATGGATATGTATGTTCTTGTTTCTCTCCTGACTGGAGACCAATATTTTAGGTGATTGTGATGGCGAGGAACTGACTTTTAGTTCTTACTACGGGCCCGACATAGGTTCCGAGGAGTTAGCTGAACTCAGACAGGGGACCCAGGAGTTCTAGATGCACCTTTCTATTAGTTTCTTTCCTTCTTAAAAGTTGTAATAAATGAACAAGTTGTAGTAACTGAACGTTTCCTGCTTTTGTGTTGTTCCAATTAGAATCTTGGTTGCATTTCAAATGTTTTAATAAAGTTCTATTCCGTATTTAGAATATTGTGACTGCGTTGCTACTGATTGATACAGCTTACTGCCACTATCTCACAACGGTACGGTCTGGGTATCATCCGAATGGACCCATATTTTTTTAGTGGTGGCCCAAACAGGTTAGTTCTACAAATTGGTCTAGTCAACTTAGTATAGACCAGCATGCAGTCCTGCAATCTGACTTAGGTCTAAGTATGACTTTAGGAAAACAGACTCTAGAAACAAATTAGAACACTTAGATTATTTCAACCCGTCATAACATAGGACAAAATTTATCTATTTATAATATATATTTTTTTGCTTGTTTATAGTTTTGTAGGTTACATTGCTTATGTTTGTACCTAAACCTTTCAGAGGATGGTGAAAGGGAAGACAACCCGTTCTGGGTCTGCTATCGAAGAGGTTTCATCCTCTGAGAACACACCTACTCAGGCCCAATCTGATCCTTCTCCGTTGCAGCTTACGGATCGTCCTCATGCTGCACGAACTCCCCGCGCTGTTTACACTTCCACAGTGCAAGCAGCAGCACCGATTCCTTCGAGAACCACACCACCAACTGCTGATGTGAATCCTCCCGCTGCCCCACCTGTGCTAGTGGACCCTACCGAGCTCATAGGCCTGCTACGAGAAGCTCTTGAGGCCCAGAGGGCCCAAGCTGAAGCTAATCGTGAGCAGACCACAAATATAAGAGAGGGCATGGAAAATACCCACAATGTGGCTATGGCAGTAATAGACTCGTCACAGTCAGATCATAGGCCTGCCAAGGTAAAATAAGGATAATTTGTGAAGTTTTATGTTTTATTGGAGAAATGTAAGTCTGACGAGCAGCCCATTATCTAAGAAAATGTAGGAAATATCGAGGGTTTCAAAAAGTTGGATCCGCGTCCTTTCAAAGGAACAGAGGGTCTCATCTACACGGATGAATGGCTGGACGATATGGAGCGACATCTCAGCGTCACTCGACTCCCAGCCGATTTTATGGTAGAGGTTGTCGCTCTACAGCTCAGGGATCTGGCCAGTATTTGGTACAGGAATGAGCCCAGATTCTAGACTGGAGGAATCTTCTAGTGTTCTTTCAAGAAGCAGTTTAAACAGAATTTCTTTTTGAAGGTTGCCCTAGAAGCTATGGGGAGGCAGTTTCATGATCTGGAGCAGGAAGACCGTACTATTGAGGAGTACGCAGCTGAGTTCAATCGGCTCGGTAGATTTGCACTCCGTATGGTAGAAGACCCAGTGGTGCGTGCCAAAAAGTTCAGACACGGATTGCGAGAGGAGATCCGCACCTTGGTAGCTACAAATGGTGCGAAGACTTATGACAAGATGCTGAAGGTGGCTCAGGATATTGAGGCCAGTTCACCTGCCCAACCCAAGAGGGAGCACCCAAGATCCAGCAACAACTATCAGGGCAACAACAACAACAACAACAATAGGCCCTCTCACCCTCAGCAGCAACAGCAGCCAGCAGCACCTAATAAGGCACCCCAGTACCATCAACAAAAGACAACCAACTGTGCCTATTGCAAGAAGCCCGGTCATACCGTGGACATCTGCAGGAAGAAGTTGGGACATTACCATGCTTGTGGATCTGCCACCCGCCAAGTGAAGGACTGTCCAACTACATTCAACAGGACTGGAACTGGACAATAAAGTGGTTTACTACCCATCCAGCAGCAACGCTACAACCAGCAAAGGGCCATGCAAGCTTTTGCCTTGGCCGTTGAGGAGCTATAAGCATATCCAGAGACTGAAGGAGATGTCATCGCAGGTGCTATATTATTATATTTGCACCCGATGTTAGCTTTATTTGACTCTGGAGCTTCATATAGTTTCATATCATTGAACTTTATTGCTGTATATCACATAGATGTAGGATGTAGTAAGATGATCTGTAGAGTAATGACCAGAGGTGAGCCTATCCCAATCATAGAGACTTGCACCTTCCCTATCACTTTCTGGTCATACTTTCCTAGCACCCTTTCTAGTAATCAATATCCCTAACTAGGATATAGTCTTGAAAATGGACTGGCTGAACAGGCAGCACGTCCTGATAGACTGTCATCGGGGTTGTGTCATCTTTAGTCCAACTAGAGGACCTAAGTTTGAGGTGGCTCGAGCACCAGACAGCATGGGGTGTATCTCCTACACCTCTATCACAGAAGATTCTGGACCTCCTCATCCTCTTATAGCAGAATTTCTAGATGTCTTCTCCGATAATCTTCCAAGATTACCCTCTGATCGTGACGTGGAGTTCACTATCGACCTAGTACCTGGCTCTTCTTTTATCTCACAACGATGCTACAGAGTCAACCCCAAAGAGGCCAAGGAGATGAAGGATCAGATTGACGAGCTCAAGGCCCAGGGTTTCATCAGAAGTGGAGCTTCACCCTGGCGGGCACCAGTCTTGTTCGTGCCCAAGAAGGA
This sequence comes from Iris pallida, assembly GCA_029216955.1. Classification (NCBI taxonomy): domain Eukaryota; kingdom Viridiplantae; phylum Streptophyta; class Magnoliopsida; order Asparagales; family Iridaceae; genus Iris; species Iris pallida. The sequence goes on from JANAVB010024996.1 coordinate 1,475,155, forward strand.
CGAAGCCGTACGGATGTACATAGACTATCGGGCATTGAACAACATCACCATCAAGAACAATTATCCTCTGTCCAGAATTGATGACCTCTTCGATCAGTTGAGCAGAATGAAGGTTTTCTCGAAGAATGATCTCAGGTCTGGATATTATCAAGTCAAAGTGAGGAAAGAAGACATTCCAAAGATGGCATTTAACACCAAATATGGATAATATAAGTTTTTGGTCATACCCTTTGGACTTACAAATACCCTATCAGTGTTCATAAATCTCATGAACAAGGTCTTCCATAAGTAGCTGGACCAGTTTATCGTTGTTTTTATCGACGACATTCTGATCTACTCGAAGACCCAAGAAGAACGCGATAAGCACTTGCGGATAGTCTTGGAGACATTGAGAAAGAAGAAGCCATATGAAAAGCTGTCCAAATGTGAGTTTTTCTTAGAGAAGGTGGATTTTCTCCGCCACGTTGTCACAGGAGAAGGCATATCAGTAGATCCCAAAAGGATAGCAGCCATGGAGTCATGGACGACATCCAATTCAGTTGCAGAGATCAGAAGCTTTATGGGTTTAACTGGGTATTACAGAAAGTACATGAAGGACTTTGCAAGGATTATCGAGCCCATGATGAAGCTAATCAGAAAGAATAAAGAATTCGTCTGGACCGAGGCGTGTCAGGCATCATTTGAAGAGCTGAAGAGAAGGTTGACATCAGCACCAATATTATCGCTACCATCAGGATCAGGTGGATTCTCCATCTACAGCGACACTTCCGGCAAAGGATTGGGATGTGTGCTACAACAGCATAGGAAGGTAATTGCTTATGCTTCTCGGTAATTACGAAATCATGAGAAGAACTACCCGACGCATGACTTGGAGCTAGCAGCGGTCATCTTCGTCCTAAAACTTTGGAAGCATTACCTATATGGCAAGAAGGTAGAGATATACACGGCCATAAAAGTCTCAAGTATGTCTTTACACAAAAGGAGCTCAACATGCGCCAGAGACAATGGTTGGAGCTCATGAAGGACTTTGATTTCAATTTGTAGTATCATCCGGGTAAGGCTAATGTCATTGCGAACGCACTTAGTAGGTACCCGATGGCTATATTTCTAACAAAGGACCGGCATCTGCTAGAAGACATGGAGAAGCTTGGACTGGAGATTTTGTTACCAGAAGCAGTGATGTTGAAGCTTGAAAAAGAAGCTAATATACCAGGATTGGACTGCCCATGATGCAATTACAAGTGCAGTCCAGCCTAATCAACAGAGTCAAGGAGACTCAGTTCTAGGATGAGACATTGTGCAAGCTGGGAGACCGAATATTAGCCGGAACACTTGAGGGTTTCTCAAGAGCTAGAGATGGAGCATTGAGGCATGGCATGAGGCTTTGCGTGCCGACTGGTGAACTGAGGAATAAGCTAATAAAGGATGCACATCAGTCGTAGCATTCCATTCATCTAGGAACAAAAAAATGTACAAGGACATGAGGGTACATGTATGGTGGCTTGGAATAAAAAGAGACGTGGCAGAATTTGTCTTCATGTGCTTGATCTGTCAGGAGGTGAAGGTAGACCGTCAGAGGCCAGCAGGATTGCTACAGCCGCTCCCTATTCCGGAGTGGAAATGGAAGCATATCACCATGGATTTTATGTAGGAACGAAATCGTAAAGCAGAATACTCTAGAGGGTGGTGAATAGAGTAGGCAGCGGAATATTGCTAATTAAAAAACTCGTTAGCAGTTAGATCACAGATATAATTATAATCACAAAATAAATGACAGTAATAATAGAGTGATCAGAAGGCAAACGCAAACACCGAGATTTATACTGGTTTTTCTCTTGTGAGGACTAGTCCAGTCGGAAGAACTCTAGCTTCCAGTTGAATCCACTATTGGAAAATCCCGCAAGTTTTTATATGAAGTCCTTGCAACTTCTATAAACGCGAGCTTTGATACGAAGAACTCGACCAACTTTAATTGTGAAGAATCAATCTTCAATCAAGCCTCTGGTTACAATCGCTCTGAAACTTTTAGACCACACCGCACTGGCAAATCGACTAGAAGATTGTAACTGGCTTGGGATTTAAAAATGGAAGCTTTTTAGAACTCTTTGGAAGAAATGTAAGCTTTAGAAGAGAAGAGATTGAAAGTGAATTCGTGATTTGAAATGATCGAAATCCTTCTCTATTTATAGTTTTTCCAAAGGCAGAACTCTGACAGAATTCGGACAGAATTCGGACAGAACTCTTTGTAACCAACCGCAACTGAAGGGAGACCAAGTTCAAAATCAAACGTTCACATAACGTTCAACTTAGCCGAACTCTGGCCGAGTACTGTCAGGTTTTGGTCAGTTGATTTTGTGAAAAATAATTTTGGCTTTTTGAAAAAGTCCTTCAGAAGCTTTTTGTAAAAATAGATGTTTTTCAAAAACATAGGTCATTTTGAAAAGATAGGTCAGTTTTGAAAAACATTTTCGGATAGCCTATTTGTCAGTACGATTTGGTGTACAATGTATTCCTAGACTCAATAAAATAAAAAATTACATTGCTTTGAAGGAAATACATTCTTGAGTGGCAAACAGCTTCGGTCTTGAACAGAGTAGATATCCATCTTTGATCAGTTTCCAAAATATCGTTAGTAAACATCTGAATGATTCATATATCGAGACAGAGTTTGATCAATTATTAAAATCAGGTTTGACCATGACCAATGGGCCAACAATCTTCTCCATTTTGATAATTGACAAACCTTGACCGATATAACATCTTGGTTTTGATTAATTCAAAAGTGTACCAAAAGTACTAAGAGAAAATAAAGAAAATTGTTCATAACCTGTATTCATGAAGATGTTAGATCTTATTTCTCCCCCGTTATCACTTAGCAAAATAATTGCAAAAGAGAAAGCTCCCCCGCAATAAATATATAAGTAACAAGTAGTGAAGAAACACAAAAAAAATATATAAAAACATTCATCACAGGCATGGTATAAATATTTATAGAAAAATAAGATAAGCAGAAATGATATAAACAACACAGACATGGTATTTGTCACAGGCAGTTTATATGGAAGCATAAAGAAAGATAATGCTATAATAAAGCTGAAAAAAATGAAGTGCTGAATAATAAACTAAAGTGAGTCATATGCCAAACTGAGGCATAAAAACATATGTCTATCAAAGTCACAAATCATATCTAAAATAAAGAGTACTGATAATATCTTGGAATATCGGAGCATTTCCAAGTAAACATAAGACAAAATAGACAGTCTCAAACAGTAACATCTCAGAAATCATCATCCTCATCCTCATCATCATCGTCTGCAGCGCCAGCATGTCTAGAAGGACCATCTCCAGAAGTGCCGACTCTATAAGTATGAGGAGTAGCACCAGAAGTGCGATACCAATCGTATGCGTTCCCTGGCTAGAATAGAGAGTGGACCGCCTCATCATCAATACGGTAGCCAGAAACAGAAGGGTCTCAAGGTAGAGAGCTAGCAGAGTGACCCGTCTGTGCAAATTGCAGATCGGTGAAGGAGTTGGCAATAGCCTGGAACCGAGTCACGTCACGAAACTCATGTTCCCTGGAAGTGTCAACATAAAATAACTGCAGATCTGATAGATGCTGGTGAATACCCTCAAAGGTCATAGGGTAAGACTGAGGAGGAACATGTGCTGTGGGAGTAGGTACAGGAGGAGCAGGTGCAGTATATGGAGGAACAGTGGCAATGCTGCGACGAGAGAGTTTGAGGAAGTTGGGCACAGGGTCCAGAGCATAAATGGATAAGTCAGTATCAAATCTCTGAAAGATGTATGGGATGATCATCACATAAGAGAGGTTGCGATCTCTACCGTGACATCTACCCATCATCTGAATGATAGTCTTAGGGGCAGAAAAAAGAATCCCCTTAAGAATGTGACATAAAGCAAAAAGCTCAAGTGCAGTGACATCATCTTTTGAAGTAGATTTTGGAAGTAGAGTTGAATAGATGAAGCGATGTAATTCATAGTTAAACAAGTTCAAGTTATTGGCCTTGAACTTTCCAGGACGAGCACGTGCGGGCGCACAAAGCTCATTCTTGAAACTAACAAGAGTCATACATCGGAGAAATCGAAGTCAGCGATGTCATCGAGCAGTGCACCTTCGTTTGGAGACCAAGGATTTCTGCTAGCAATTTATCATTGAACTCGATATCTATCCCGCCGACACGAGTTATCGCGATAAAAGTATCTAACACAAAATTACAGTAAAATAATCTAATGGCATTAGTAGCTATAGGGAATTGCAAAGTAACAAAGTGATGTAACCCTAATGCCTCAAAGCAAGGACGGTGGTCAGGAAAGACAGTCCATTTGATCGGAGATTCGGTACAAATAGTATGCATAATGAAATCGGCATACCAAAGTAGGGCTTGGTCGGGAGTTTTGAAATAAAACTTATCCGATGCACCGTCATCCGATTGGATCGAAGAAAAGAGGAAATCCGTATGCGGATCAGAAGACGATGCCTCTTCACAGGCATTGGTCTTCTTCCTCTTGAAAGGATTGAATCCCTTAGGCATTCTATCCCAAAAACTAGAAACCCTAATAATTTAAAAGTAGAGGAGAGAAGGAATTATACCTTCTGAGAATCAGGTATGCTGTAGAGAACGAGATTCTCCGTACGAGTCCAAAATTTAGACAAAGATCTCCACGTGGATTGGAAGAAGGAAGGTGGAGAAGAGTTATGGTTTTCGGGGCACGGCTGCTGCTGTTTTGAAGAGGTTTGAAAGAATGAAGAAGAGGAGGCCTCGGGTTCTGACTGGTACATATATATATATCCAGCCGAACTCTGACCGAATTTGGACCAAACTCGGGCCGAATTCGCCAAGGATTGCCTGGCTATATAAAAATATATTTGTGGGGCCACATCTTTTTCATCAATTCGTTTCAAATATTTAATTCAGAGTTTAGTAATTTTAAATTTCAAATAATACTATTAATATTATTTTATAAATTAATATTCTTTACTTAGTATCTGTCTCAGATTAGCTGTAGTAGTACTGTCCCAGCTAACGGAGGTTCACCGGAGAACTTTTAAATACCGCTTCGCTTCGACCGTAGTCGTGGTGACAGACAGACTCTTTTTAGGCTTGTCTCAAAAATAGTTAATGAGTATTGAATAAATTAATTAATAAAAAAATTAATTAATATTAGTGACATCTAAAATTTCTAATTCTCGACGTAAATAATTGAAACAATCTTCCGTTAGAGGTTTTGTGAGTATGTCAGCTAATTGATTCTGTGTGTCTATGTATACAAGGTCTATTTCTCTATTTTGTTGATGATCTCTAAGAAAGTGATGTCGAATCTCGATATATTTAGTATGAGAGTGACATATTGGATTCTTAGTCAAATCAATAGAACTAGTGTTATCACAAAAAATGGGTATGTGTGAAAATGCAATCCATAGTCTTCTAAAGTTTTCATCATCTACAAAATTTGTGCACAACAACGTCCTGCGACGATATACTCAGCCTCGGTCATTGATAATGCGACATAATTTTGCTTTTTACTAAACCAAGAGACTAGAGCTACATGTGCCGCTAGTGCTTTTTCTATCTACTTTGTATCCGGCAAAATCAGCATCAGAATAACCGGTTAGGTCAAATAACGTGGTTTTGGGATACCATAAGTCGACAAAAGAAGTGCCTTTAAGGTATCGGAAGATACGCTTAACTGCGCACAGATGTGATTTCTTAGGATTGGCTTGAAAACGTGCACACAAGCAAACACTGAACATAATGTCTGGTCGACTAGCAGTTAAATACAGTAAGCTACCGATCATACCTCAATACTTACGTATGTCGACGGGTTTGCCTTGTTCATCAGTATCAAGCTTGGTTGAAGTCGCCATTGGAGTGCTAAGTGGCTTGACTGCTTCCAGGTCGAACTTCTTTAATTGATCTTTTGTGTACTTTGCTTGATTTATGAACGTTCCATTGTTGGTTTGTTTGATTTGCAGTCCGAGAAAGAATTTTAGCTCTCCTATCATGCTCATCTCAAACTCATTTTGCATACACTTTAAAAATTCTTGATAAAAAGATTCATCAGTAGATCCAAAAATAATATCATCTACATAGACTTAAATCAAAAGAATGTTATTATTCAAAGATTTTATAAACAATATAGTGTCAACCTTTTCCTTTGAAAAACTGTTATCAAGTAGAAAAGAGCTTAGACGATTGTACCAAGCACGAGGGACTTGTTTCAAACCGTATAAGGCTTTTTTTAACTTGAAAACATATTCAGGATATTTGAAATCAGTAAAACCGGGAGGTTGAGCTACATAAACTTTTTTTTATAAAACCATTCAAAAATGCGCTTTTGACATCCATTTGAAATAACTTGTAATTATAAAAACATGCAAATGCACATAACATGCGAATGGTATCTAATCTCGTAACTGGGGCATAAGTCTCATCATAGTCGATACCTTCTTCTTGATTGTATCCTTGAGCTACGAGTCGAGCCTAATTACGAGTCACTAAACCATTCTCGTTCAATTTGTTTCGGAATACCCATCGGGGGCCAATGACCGGATGATCAATGGGCTTGGGAACAAGTTCCCAAACTTGATTCCGTTCGAATTGGTTTAATTCCTCTTGCATAGCATATAACCAAAAATTATCACTACATGCTTCTTCAATATTTTTAGGTTCAAACTGTGAAACAAAAGCAACATAAGAAGCTATATCTTTATTAGAGAAACGAGTACTTACACCCTTGGTAATCTCACCAATTACCAAGTCCTTTGGATGATCAGCCAAGAATCCCATCTCCTTTGGTGTAGCCTCAGGATTGCTGGTTCTTGCTTGTTTGCTTGAAGACTCAGCTGGTGCTTGGTGTAAAGGTTTTGCAGTAGTTGTACTTGGTGTGATCATGTCTTCGCTGTCGTCATCGTCTTAGTGTTGATTTAACTCATCAAACTTGACATTGATTGATTCTTCGATGATCATGGTCCTTTTGTTGAAGACTCTGTATCCTTTGTTTTTTGCTGCATAACCTAAAAATATACCATCATCGGCCTTTTCATCAAATTTACTCAGATTGTCTTTAGTATTAAGAATAAAGCATTTACAACCAAAAATCTTGAAATATAAAACATTGGGTGTTCTATCAAACCATAGTTCATAGGGAGTCTTCTTCGATATAGGTCGAATTAGAACCCTATTGAGAATATAGCACGCTGTATTGACAGCTTCAGCCAAAAAGTATCTAAATAGACTAAACTGGTTTAACATTACTCTAGCCATTTCAGATAGAGTTCTGTTCTTACGTTCAACAACTCTATTTTGTTGAGGAGTCCTAGGGCAAGAAAATTCATGCAAATAACCGTGTGTCACAAAATTGCTTGAATTCTGCATTATCAAATTTGCCGTTATGATCACTACGAATGCGAGTAATCATGAACCCTTTTTTATTCTGTACTTTCTAGCAAAAGGTGACAAATTCTGATAATGCATCGTTCTTGTGTGCAAGAAAATAAACCCATATATATCTAGAGAAATCATCTACAATGACAAATGTATATAACTTACCACCTAGGCTAGCAATTCTACTTGGTCCAAATAAGTCCATATGCAACAGTTGTAAAGGTCTAGTGGTACTTACAGCATTCTTGAATTTAAATGCGGATTTGGTAGCTTTGTTCTTTTCACATTCACTACATACCGTATCATTTTTGAAAGATGTGTCCGGTAAGCCGTATACCAACTTGTTTGTAGATAGTCTAGAATTTGTATCCATATTTGCATGACCGAGTCTCATATGCCATAGTTGACTCTCAAGGCTTTTGGCCATCAAATATCTACCTACTTTGTTAGCATCTTCCAACAAATAGAAAACATATATGTTTACTTCCCTGATACCTTCAAAGATAGTACTACCAGTTGAACTGTCAACTATAGTACATTTGTCTTTGACGAAGTTAATGCCATAACCATGATCAGCTAAATGGCTTATGCTGAGCAGATTATGTTTTAACTTGGTAACTAGACAGACATCTTTAATCACAGGATATGGAGCGTTACCAATGTTACCGATACCGATTATGTACCCTCTTAAATTATTACCGAAGGAGACGTATCCTTCTTTATTCTTCTTTGACAGTGTTGCGAATAATGAAGCATCACCGGTCATGTGCCGTGAGCAACCGCTGTCGAGGATCCTTTGCTCCTAGCATGTGAAGGGCATCCCACCTACAAAATAATTTACAGATGAAACTCTTGGTACCCATTTCTCGTAGGGTCCTGACTGGTTAGTTTTTGGTATCCATGCATAAACATTTAAATCTACTAACTTTTTGATTCTACATACAGAAGATATATGACCAATAAGGCCACAATAATGACATTTGGTATGTTGAGTGTTGAAAGTTGTGTGAGGTGCATGATTGGTAGGTTTTGATTTTCTAGTATAGAAAAATGCATGCCTATTAGTCTTCTTGGACATAGTTTTGGTATGGTTTGGTCTGACAGTGTTGGGTGTGTTCCGATGATTCGGTAATTGACACGTGTTAGAATAGGAAACAGCAACTTCAGGCCATTTTTCTAAACTAATTTCCAACTTTTTGGAAGTGTCATATAATCTAGTATAGTCAGATATAAGTGTTTTAATTCTGACTTGTGCACATTGGAGACTTTTTTTCTCCTTAGATAGGTCTTCCTTTAACTGGATGATCGTTTGGTCTTTTTCTTCGGATAGCTTAACAGTCTCGTGTAGCAACAACTTAATAGATGAAAGCTCACAAGACTCATTTGAAGAGTCATTATTTCTAACATGATCTAGTTGGTCAGTAAGTCTTCCTATTTTACCTTTGTACTCTTTGAGTACCTTCTTAGAGGTTTCATATTTACTATGCAGTTTCCTGTAATCATTTAACAGTTTACTGAAAGCCTCTTCTAGTTGCTTAAAGGTGAAATCATCATAAGGATCAAATAGAGGATTAGTGATTACCTGATCGCAGTGTCATCTGATTGTTTGTCTTCTGAGTCGTTGGCTTCACTTTCATGCCATATGTTTGTGTTGGCGTACTTTCTTGATGTAGATTTCTTCAGGTAGCCTTTGTCATATTTGCTACTTTTCTTTGATGATGATGCTGTTGGACAATCTTTCTTTATGTGTCCTTTCTTCTTGCATCCGTAGCAAATAGGATCTTCCTCATTGTTGTTGTTGCTGCTGTCTTTTGTTCTCCTATTAAATCTCATGAACTTCTTGAATTTCCTTACCAGAAGAGCTTGATCTTCAAAATCGGAGTCGCTGTCGTCAAAGTCATCTTCGATAGTTCTTCTATGTTGAACCTTGAGCGCGATCGACTTCTCTGACTTCTCCATTGGTATAGCATCTTCAAAGTCTTGATGTTCTAACTCGTGAGTGAGTAGCTTACCCATGAGTGTTTCTATAGACATTGTTGAGAGGTCGTTTCGTTCAATGATTGTTGTAGCCTTTGGAATCCAGTTCTTTGTGAGAGCTCGTTGAAGTTTGCGAATCTTTTCATGGTTACTGTAATCCTTGCCTAGTGAAGAGAAAGGATTTAGAATATCCAGGAATCTCGTAAACATCTGACTGACTGATTCACTTGGTTTCATTTTGAACGCCTCATACTCCTGAGTAAGTCTGCTGATCTTTGACTCCTTGACTTGTGTTGTTCCTTCGTGGGTTACTTCGAGAAGTTTCCACATTTTATTTGATGTTGTGCCGGTAGACACCTTGTTAAATTCAGTTCTGTCTAAAGCACAAAATAAAGCGTTAATAGCACGTGCGTCAAGACTGGCTTTTTTTCATCCTCTGTATATTTGATATAGGGTTTTCAACTAAAACTCTATCAACATTAATACGAGGAGGCTTTTTGTATCCATCAATAACTACAGACCATAAGTCAAAATCTCTTTCAGGAAGAAACTCAGACATGTTTTCCAATAAGTATAATTTGTGCCGTCAAATAGTGGAGGTTTGTTTGTGGCTTGGCCTTCACTTGTAAATTTCACAGTTGCCATGTGTAATACTGTGATCTATATAATAATTGAACATAACTGCAATTTTACCTTGTTTTACTTGTATAACCCGTTCTAATACCAATTGTAGGAATGAAATCGTAAAGCAAAATACTCTAGAGGGGGGTGAATAGAGTAGGCAACGGAATATTGCTAATTAAAAAACTCGTTAGCAGATAGATCACATATATAATTATAATCACAAAATAAATAACAGTAATAAAAGAGTGATCAGAAGGCAAACGCAAACACCAAGATTTATACTGGTTTCCCTCTTGTGAGGACTAGTCCAGTTGGAAGAACTCTAGCTTCCAGTTGAATCCACTATTGGAAAATCCCGCAAGTTTTTATACGAAGTCCTTGCAACTTCTATAGATGCGAGCTTTAATACGAAGAACTCGACCAACTTCAATTGTGAAGAGTCAATCTTCAATCAAGCCTCTGATTACAATCGCTCTGAAACTTCTAGACCGCACCGTACTGGCAAATCGACTAGAGGATTGTAACTGGCTTGGGATTTGAAAATGGAAGCTTTTTAGAACTCTTTGGAAGAAATGTAAGCTTTAGAAGAGAAGAGATTGAAAGTGAATTCGTAATTTGAAATGATCGAAATCCTTCTCTATTTATAGTTTTTCCAAAGGCAGAACTCTGACAGAATTCGGGCAGAATTCGGACAGAACTCTCTGTAACCAACCGCAACTGAAGGGAGACCAAGTTCAAAATCAAACGTTCACATAACGTTCAACTTGGCCGAACTCTGGTCGAGTTCTGTCAGGGTTTGGTCAGTTGATTTTGTGAAAAATAATTTTGGCTTTTTAAAAAAGTCCTTCAGAAGCTTTTTGTAAAAATAGATATTTTTCAAAAATATAGGTCATTTTGGAAAGATAGGTCAGTTTTGAAAATATTTTTGGATAGCCTATTTGCCAGTAGGACTTGGTGTACAATGTATTCCTAGACTCAATAAAATAAAAAATTACATTACTTAGAAGGAAATACATTCTTGAGTGGCAAACAGCTTCGGTCTTGAACTGAGTAGATATCCATCTTTAATCAGTGTCCAAAATGTCGTTAGTAAACATCTGAATGATTCATATATCGAGACAGAGTTTGATCAATTATTAAAATCAGGTTTGACCATGACCAATGGGCCATCATTTTGTAACGGGATTGTCTAGATCCCAAGGAGGGAAGGATGCAATCTAGGTAAATGTAGACAGACTGACCAAGTATGCCTATTTTATTTCCTTCAAGGTTGGTTTATCCACCGAAAGATTAGTATCTCTCTATATGCAAAATATCTACCGGCTTCACGGAGTTCCATTCAGCATTGTATCAAACAAGGATACCCGATTCACTTCACATTATTGGAAGAGTCTGCAGGAAAGCTTGGGTACTCAGCTAAAGTTTAGCACCGCATACCATCTACAGACTGATGGACAGTCCAAAAGGACTATTCAGACGCTTGAGGACATGCTGAGATTGTGTGTTTTATAGTTTGGAGGATCTTGGAAAGATCATTTATACCTGGTTGAGTTCTCATATAATAATAGCTACTAGGCCAGCATCCGTATGACACCATTTGAGGTATTATATGGACGTCGTTGCCGTACTCCACTAGCACGGGACGACGTAGGAGATCGAGTTATGCTTGGACCAGAGATGATTACGGATGCTACAGAAAAAATGAAGATGATCATAGAGACACTGAGAATTGCACAGGACCGCCAGAAGCATTGGGCAGATAGTAAGATCCGAACGCTGGAGTTTGAGGCATGAGACAAAGTCTTTGTCAGGATTTCCCCTACCAGAGGTACCATCATATTCGGCAGAGCTAGGAAGCTTAGTCCCAGGTATATTGGTCCATTTGAAGTACTAAGCAGAGTTGGAGAAGTAGCATACAGAGTGGCTCTTCCACCGAGTCTCGAGGGCGTGCACAACGTCTTCCACATATCGTAGCTGAAGCTCTATGTATTAGACCGGGCCATATTATGGATCACTCAGAGCTGAAAATTAGACCAAGTCTCACTGTGCCAGAACAGCCAGCTGAGATAGTAGATCGCATGGAGAAGAGACTGAGGAACGCGGTGATTCCGCTAGACAAGGTAGCTTGGCGTCACCACTCTCCAAGCGAGGCTACCTGGGAGCGAGAGGCTGAGATGAAGGAGAAGTATCCTCATATGTTCTAGGTATGATCTTATCCTCTCTTTTTTCGTTAACTGGCAGAAATTTCGAGGACGAAATTTTCTAAGGAGAGAAGGTTGTAAAACCATAATTTTTGTATTATTAATAAATAGGTTTTGTATAGTATAGTGTGTATAACTACTACTACTACTACTACTACTATTATTATTATTATTATTATTATTATTATTATTTTTATTTATTATTATTATTATTATTATATATTAGTTGGAATATGGAAAAAATATTTTTTTAGAAAATTAATTAATTGCAATGTTCTATTGATTGTATCTAAGGCCTTTTAACCTGAGCCCATTAGCTATCGATTTAAACCCGCTACCCAAACCCGTTAGACTAAATCCTACCCACTCCCCGGTCTACCCAGATCCACTCCACCCACTGAAGAACCCCCCACGTAGCCCTTTCTCTCTCTCTTACGTAATATCCCTCAGAAATCTACTCCCATTCCTCAAAAACTCACAGAACACCCCAACCATCTTAAACCTCCCTCTTCTTCTCCCACACTTTAGCCCTCCCAATTTCGATCACACCTTGGCGCTCCCTGTAACTCCCCAGAAGCATCAACAGCCCTATTAGGGCATTTTCGACGCGCGACAATCGGCCCTCGACCCGTCGACTGTCGTCGATCGGCCTCCCCGCCTGCCGCCAGTACCTGCATGGCATCCCCGACGTTGTCGGCCGTCCATTAGACCCTTCCCAGCCCACTAGCGCGCTCCCGTGCGTGCACCAGCGCCGACCGCCGGTGCGCCACTCCCGCAGGCCGTGCCGTCCCGCGTGCTAGCCTCGGCCACGTCCCCGTGCGCCAGCAGCTGCGGGGCTATCCCCCGCCCCATGCCGTGCGCCTCCCATGCGTCCGCGTGCCGCCCCGTGCGTGCGCCGTTCCGCGCGTGCGTCCTTGCCTCGTTCTGACGCCTTTGCGTGACCCGAGTCCGAGGCCTCCCCTTGATACTCCTCCAACCTTCCGGTAAGCCCCTGAACCTTCTGTTTAATTTTCAGATTGTGAAACCCAATTCTGGCAGACCGAAATTAATAGATTAAAGCTATGTCAATTCCGAGATAGCTAGTTTCCTATTTTTGACCATATGTTTTATAATAGGTTTAATGGTTAGATTAGTGTTAATATGAATATTAATGCCTTTATAACCGTCCGATTAGTTTTATAATTATTCAGAATAAATAATTAGTTTTATTAATAAAAACTGTAATTAGCTTACTAATAAATTATAGGAATTAGATTCATAAAGTACGGTTATTCTAGGAAATAACGTTAGTTATTATTCCTTAATAACTCTTTTAATTATTCGCGTAATTAAATGTTTCTCGTTAATTATTAATACAAAATATTTTTTAATAAACTCACTAAAAGGTTTAATTAGCTTTTATCTTATTAAAATAAGTTTTTAGATGGTATTTTAATTACTACTCTTATATATATATATATATATATATATATATATATATATATATATATATATATATATATATATATATATATATATATATATATATATATATATATATACATATACATACATATATATATATATATATATATATATATATATATATATATATATATATATATATATATATATATCTTAGATTACTAATTAAATAATTTTCATAGATTTATTATTAAAATGGTATTTTTATATTGAAAAGTATCTATTTAAATATTATGGTTGGTTAATGTAATTAAAATGCAATTTAAATTTCAAAAGTATTTTTCGGATATTATATAAGTAAATCTAGACGGAATATTAGTTTACGAAAAATTGATTATTATTTACTAATAAATAAAATATAGTTTTTCTCGCATTATTTAAAATAATAGTTTTATTTGAAAATTGTTTTTACTAATTAATATACATGGTTAATGGTATTAGAAAATTATAGCTTTATTTCTCTAAAATATTTTATCACTAAACAATTTTTTTGTTATAATTATTGGTGGATTTAGAGTCTAGACGATATTGTATTATTAATTAGAATTGTAGCAACCTTAGATTGGTAACTAAGGCATATTTTGCTAATATAGGTTTTAGTTCCGGGACTTAGTCTGAATATTTCTCTGTCGTTACCTACATCATCGAAAAACCAAGGCAAGTTCATATTTATTCAAACTTGTGTTTTAGTTAATAATTAAAGTAATTGCGTCATAGAATCATTGTATCGACACTTGATCCACGGGATCCATCTCGGACCCAAACTGATTGTTTGATTGACTCATTGACTCGGGATTGAAGAGTAGTGTTAACACATGTGGTCAAAGCCCCCTATTACCTCATTTTGGATAGCAGAAGCCAACCCACTATCACGCCCCAGAACCAGAATACTGGAGAGCGGGGGACAGACACAGCCAGCTACGTACATTAAAGTGAATTCTACCTCGCAATACGGTCACGGCTGTCTAGATGCATGAGGGTTTACTACAAGCCATTAGTCTCTTAGGGTCAAGAACAAGTCTAGTGTCTCAATCTCAAACAAGCAACTAAATGTAACAAGATGGTAGATCATCAAACATACAAGGTAAGGCGTCCCAAACATTACATATTCAGATGATCATGAAGCTAGTTATACAAAATACGAAGACTAGCAAGAGTTTAGGTCATACATGATCAACCCTAGGATTTGTCAATCATGTTACAGCCCTTAGGCAGACAGGAATGTAAATTCAACATGAGCTAACACTTGCTTGGCGGCTAAACGCCTCAAAAAAATAATTTACAATAGAGTGGGAGAGCAAAATAAAATCCACTCGTTGCCAGGGTTGCGTCTAGTGTGCATCATCTGGCTGGAAGGCTGGAAGATCCTTGTATGCTACTCCGAAATCTGGCCATACAAAACCAGCTAGGTCAGACCCCAGAAAGAGCAAGTGTCACAAGGAAGGCTTCACTTAAGAACTAAAACCAGCATATTAGCACATGAGACATAAAGGATAATAAAATACATGAGTTAGAGAAAACAAGGTGATAAACGATAAGACAACTAAAGGACTATTCTAGTAGCCAAGTTACAACCTGTAAACCAAACAAGGACCAGAATTGTAATCCTTCACCTGAACAGAGGTTAGTCTCCAACCAATTATCGCCAAGTGTAAGGCATAACAGTAATGTGCAAAAATAACCATGTAGTGGTCTTGCTAGACAAGACTAGACTGGACTCCATCCATCAATCACGGCTAAGCAATGAGTAAGGCTTGATACTTTAACTAACTAGGGTTATCATAAGCCTAATTACCAGTAAGATGTAATGAGATGTTCCAACAGCCAAGCCTTGCAGACTTAATCCAGGTTATCCGGTCACAAGTTGAGAGAGTTAGATTAGGTGACTTGGGGGTGCAACACATGACAGTGTGCTGGAAATGTGCCCTACTCGAAGGCAGGCTACAAGTCCAATTAGAGCGCCCAGATAACGGGACTGCCTGTAGCTGGAAAATCTCTTCATAAACTACACGATCAAACTAGTCTTTATCCTAGTCAGATTCAGTATGAATCCTTGACCGTGGTAACCAGGAATTCATGTCCTAGACATGATACAAGATGGGATATGTAGCTTATACAAGCACAAACACCCACGGTATCAAGACAAAAGTTACTTAGCAAGCCAAGATTGTTGTCACAACAGCATATCAAGATTATCATGTTGGGTTTACTTATCAAGAGTGTGCCACAACGGGCCACTATCATGTCATGTCACTTGTCAAGAGTGCACTACGATGGGTCACTATCAAGAATCATCATGTCAAGTTACTTATTACTTGGTAAGAGTACGCCTTAACAGGCCACTATCGTGTTCTATCCTTATATTATCATGAGTGAGAGAAACTTACATAAAAATAGCTAGTAACATATTCTTGAAGCCCAGGAAAAGATCTACAACTTTCTGTTTGCCATGAAATATAAAAGAGCAGAACAATTATCGGAGGACTGGACTTTTACTTTACGTTACAAACTCGCATGTACAAAGAAAGCTTAGGGACAAAAGCCTAGGTACAGCAGTCTAAGTACAATTGTTTATTTTAGATTCTGGGAGGTGACGATAGAGGCTCGGGAAAGCTACGGCAGCTCTGCCTTACTCCTTGGACGATCGGTATGCAGCCTTGGCTCCAGAATATTGCTTGGCATTGAAGAAATGCTCTCTTTCTGCTTTTTCTCTCCAAGTATTCTGGTGCTCTCTCTAATCTCAAAAAAAAGGTCCTCTTGCAAGGGAATAGCACCTTGCTATTTATAAGAAGGGAATACAATCATTAGGGTTTGCAATGATTGTCCCTTAGAGTGGCGGCGGCCTGTTGATTGATCAATCTGGGCCATTAATCTTGAGTGTGATAAATCTGGGCCATTTAGTGTAGATTGCACCAAATTCTATCAGTAATTAATGCTGATCGGAATAAATCTCCATGATGATGATTTGTTGATGTCTGTGAATTTGAATAAATAAATTTAATTCATTCTCCTACCGCATGTCCCAGATTATTAGGATTTGACCTAATCTTTGATTGCAGTAAATCTGAGAAATTGATTGGCTTTATGACACGTGTCCTGGGAGTCACTGAGCCGCATAAGGATTGGACCGCATAAAGTTTGAGCCGCATAAGCCTGGCCACGTGTCAGGGCAGCTTGGGGAGTGGCCCTCGAATCTTCGAACCACATGATAATCTGGACCATATAATGTGTAGTGAGCCGCATGGAGATGATCCTTGTGAGCCGCATAGGGCTGTTTCGATCTGGGCCGCATAGGACAACTTCGGCCTGAGCCGCATGGGGAGTCTCCGCTCGAGCCGCATATGACTGTCCACGTGTCTAGGTTGCATGGTGTTTTCTGGATCTCGGGGGGTTGTGCCAGAGATTTTCTTTGATTTCCTAGGATTCTGTCATTATGACAGAGTCATAATTTCCTCTTTGTGTCAGGCCTGTCGTTTCGTCAGAGCGGTCAGCCGTCAAAGCAATTAATACAGTATAGGGCGGAGGGGAGAACTGTTTGCAAGCCACGTGTCTTCTCTTCTGAGTCGCATGGAACGTCTTGAGCTGCATAGTCCCTCGTGCCGCATGAATTTTTGAGTCGCATAGGCTATCTGAGCCGCATGGGGTTTCCTGGCCGCATGGGGTTTCCTGGCCGCATGAATCTTTCTTTATAATTTTCCATGCTTCTACAAGACCCCCTTCAAAGTTTTCAATTTGCAAAATTGAAATACTTTGAATAAGAAGCATGGTTGTGTGCAAGCTCTTCTAGCCGCATATGAAGTCCTAGCCGCATAAATGTCTTGGCCGCATGGAGGTTTCAGCTGCATGAACTTTCGAGCCGCAGAGTTGTTTCAGCCGCATGGCCATTTGAACCGCATGAACTCTTTGCCACGTCATTATGCCATGCGTGCAAATCTTTTCGGGGCAGGATCCCAAGAGTTTCCAGTCTTTAATTAGCTAGTTTGTCTCGATAGTCGAAGAGTCGACTACGTTGTACGAGGCGTCGGTCTGTGGTCCTCTTTTCTCTATAAATTGAAGGGTATTTGGACGAACTTCTCTCTTAGACTCTTCTTGACTAAGATTCCTGTCTTGTTTTCTTCCTATGACCGGCAGACAACAATGGCACCTAGGGCTTCCAAGGCTGTGAAGAAGGCTGTGGCGAAGAGTAAGAAATCGGCTTCGTCTTCGACTGCCGTGCCCTCCGTTCGTCTTGACGTTCATGTTGCCATCGAAGGTAAGGACTGTGTAGAAGATTGGGTACTTTGAAACCCTAACAGAGGCTGCTCCGCTGCATGCTTCGTGCACAATCCTTTGATGTGAGCTTTTCAAATTACATGGTCCGTATACACGTCCCATGAGCGAGCTGCATGGGGGTATATCCCATGTCCGAGCCGCATAAAAGTTGTCTCTAAATGGGCCGCATGAACATCTCTGAATATCTTCTTACTGTTTTCATCATTCATCATTTTTTTCGTCTTTGGTTCTTGCAGTATCTCCACCGAATGCTGAGATTGCAGTGACAGAGGAGCCGCCGCCTCCTGTCATCGATCAGGGGTCATCCTCTGTTAAGGAGGAGGCGATAAAAGATGAACCGACGCCTGAGAGGGATTTCATCCTCCCAACTATCGAGACTGCTGAGGGTGGCAGCACTGGGAATTCTGATTCTCCTATTCTGGACGAGGATCTTCTTCAATTGCATCCTTCATATGTATGGTGGTTGAGGGAGTGGTATACGCGCTTCTGCAACTAGGGTTTAGAGGTTTCTCGTATATGTCTATCTGTAGTCTTTGTTTTGTTTTGCTTTTCTTCTTGTCTGCATGAAGAACTTTTTTTTTGACTTGCTTGTAGTCGTGTGGATGTAACCATTTTCTGATTGAATGGAGTATATTTGCTTCACTCTTTTGCCTTGTAATAATCATCTTATTGGGACATTTTGCATGGGACCCATTGCCCCTAACGTACCCTGGTTTTGGATACGGGCAACAAGTTAAAAGGAACGAACATACTTACTCAGAGGTACTAAGGACATGGTGAGCATGAGAGTTTCTTTGATGGGGCCTTCCTCCTCAGAGGTAATGAGGACATGGCAGGAGTGGGCTCAATGGAGGGGGGTACATAGAACGACTCAGAGGAAATGAGGACATGAAAGTTCTATGTAGGGGGTGATTTGTTTTTGGCGGAAATGAAACGACTCAGAGGTAATGAGGACATGGCTATTTTGGAAATTTGTGGATCGATTACCTTTTTTGTGCACTGGGAGTGCGGGTAGTGGATCATGAGGGAGGATCTCTTTCAGGAAGAAAGTTCAGAGGTATGATCATACATGACTTACTATCTGAAAGAGTGACCGGAATGTGAGTTCAGAGGCACCTGCGGGTACATGACTCGATAATCTGGAATATTATGAAAGTGAGTTCAGCAGCACCAGCGGGTACATGACTCGATAATCTGGAATATTGTGGATGTGAGTTCAGCGACACGAGAGGGTACATGACTCGAAAATCTGGAGAATGGTGAGTGTGAGTTCAGCGGTACCAACGGGTACATGACTCGAAAATCTAGAAAATTGTGAGGGTGAGTTCAGCGGTACCAGTGGGCACATGACTCAATGATCTAAAAAATTGTGAGGGTGAGTTCAGCGGTACCAGCGGGCACATGACTCAATAATCTGGAAAATTGTGAGGGTGAGTTCAGCGGTACCAGCGGGCACATGACTCAATGATCTGGAAAATGTCGTTTAGACATAATATTTCTTCTGGAACTTGCCGTTGACGGGCAACATGAGCAAATCCCCATTCTGTTTTGCGAGGCGGTAAGCACCGTTGGAGAATACAGCCTCGATGATAAATGGGCCTTCCCATTTTGGCTGGAACTTGCCGGCGGTCTTGTGAGTCATGACCATCGGTCTCCGGACTGCCAGAACGAGATCGCCCACTTGGAATGTTCTGATCTTGACCTTCTTGTTGAAGGCTCCGGAGATGCGTGCTTGGTATAGTTCGATCCTTTGCTGAGCTAGGAGGCGCTTTTCATCTAAGGCTTCTAACTCTTGTAGTCGGCGTCGGTAGTTATCATCCGTCGTCAATTAATAAGTGAGGGCGACGCGGAGTGAGGGTATTTGAGTCTCTAATGGAAGAACTGCCTCACTCCCGTACACCAGGGAGAATGGTGTGTTTCCGGTAGCTGTTCGGACTGTAGTATGGTACGCCCATAAACATTCACCGAGCTTCTCATTCCAGTCGCATTTGTTGGAAGAGACAAACTTCTTGATGAGTTTGATGATTGTTTTGTTGAATGCCTCTGCCAACCCGTTTGCTGCTGGGTTGTATGGTGTCGAAGCAAAATTCTGGATGCGGTACTTATCTCAAAACCGATAAAAGGCGTGGCTTGCAAACTGCTGACCATTGTCGTGGATGATCCTTCGGGGCAGTCCAAAGCGGTAGATGACATGATGCTTGAGGATGCTGATCACGTTTGAAGTTTTTACTTCTGCGAGTGAAATAGCTTCTGCCCATTTGGAGAAGTAATCCGTGATCGCAAGTATGAAGCGATGTCCACGGGAGGAAGGTAGAGTAATTGGACCGATGATGTCTATTCCTCATGCTTCGAAGGGCCAGGATGCCACTGTCGGATGTAGAAATTCGGATGGCTGGTGAATGAAGTCCGTATGGACTTGGCAGACTTTGTACCTTCTTGCATAGTCTATCGCATCCGCTACCATCGTGGGCCAGTAGTAGCCCATTCGGCGAAGTCGATCTTGCAATTTAGGGCCACACTGATGGGCCCCGCAGACACCGTCATGAGCTTCTCGTACGGCTTCTTTGGCATCTGCGTTCGACAGACACCGAAGAAATACTCCATCATAGGATCGGCGATACAACATTTTTATCTCTGTATCGTAGAAGAATCTGAGGGAACGCCGTCTGATGGAGGTGGCTTCCTTTGGGTTCTCGGGCAGGATATCGTAGACGACGAAGTCGATGAATGGTTGTCTCCAATCTGGGACATCATCAATCGCCTGAGCGGAATAGCTTGCCACGAATTGAACGTTGTTCTTGGGTCAGACCAGTTCGTGGCCTATCATATCTATCGATTGATGAGTATAATTTAGCACTGCTAGGAAAGCGGCCAGGCCGGCTAAGGCATCGGCTTCGATATTTCGGAGTCTGGGAACGTGCTCGATGAAGAACCCCTCGAACGACGAGATGATGTTGATTGCTATTTGGTGATAGGGGATCATGTCTTCGTGGCGAACTTCGTATGAGCCCCGGATCTGATTGACGATTAACTAAGAATCGCCGTATGCTTCAAGATATTCTACCCCCAGCTCCATTGAAAGTTGGAGGCCAATGACCAGAGCGTTGTACTCGACCAGATTGTTAGAGCAGGGTTCCGTGAGGGAGTAAGCGCGGTTAATGACCAATCCAGAAGGGGAGACTAGCACCACCCCAACTGTCACGACCCGCACCTACAGTTTGGGTACGAGAATGTAACAACGCCCAGCCTACGCCGCAGTGTCGGCGGTAGAACGCTGTCCTAGGTCACAACATTTAACAATATAATGCTAAGCAGTAATACTCCCCGAATGGAGGTGACATAGCAGATACAGTCTCAATCACATCTAAGATAGAGCATGATAAGGATAGATAAAACATGAAATCCAAAAGAGATACAGGAGATAGAAGTCTAAGTGTCTAAGATACATAAACCCAGAAATACATCTCAAAACTCAATACAGTAATCCACAAATCAAATACAACTCCAGACAAATGAAATAACTATCTAAACAACCTCTAAAGTGTCTCCTCTAGGCTAGCAGACAACCTCCAGGCTATCTGTAAAATTTATCAACAGGTCCAGTCAGGACAGGAGCGAGTACAGTACATCTCAACAGATCATAGCAGGTTAGAAAATATAATCATGCAGTAAATTAAAATACAGGATCTGAAGGAATACAATATGTAAACAGGGAGAAAGAACTGTAATAGAAATATCTACTATAAATAGAGAACTAACAATGGCTAGTGAGTCAGAGTACAAGACAACACATATGAACATGACAGATTTGCACATGAAATGATCAAGTAAAGTAATCTAAAGTAGGAATATAATTCTAAGCAGGATATGAAATGATCAGAGAATGTACTCGCCTGATATCTGAATGTCCAAGGTAAAGATACTGTCCGAGGAGAGGTGTCTGGCTCCTAATTAGAACAGCATAAGTCACAACATGTCCAGAAGGATAATATAAAGCACTACAATGCATTCTACATGAATCTAGGTCAAACTAGGCCAAAGTCAACCCTTGGTCAACTCTGGTCAACTGCACTAGTCAAACTAGGTCAAACTAGGTCATGTCCTAACCTAGCAAGTCTTACTAGGCCTAACCAAGACTATCCTAGCAATCACACATCAATATAAGGCTATACAAGCCAACATACACCCAACTCTATATAGCATGCAATTATTCAATACTCAAATAGGCAAGAATTCACATTGGATATACACTAGGTAATCTATTACTTTAAGCTATATATGTCTACACATATATACACATGCATATATTGGTATTCAACATTAGGTCTATAATCATGGCATTTCAAATGGTTATATAAACTTATATATTACAACACAATATGCTAACATATATATAATATACATACATAGCTAAGTTAACTATATTCATAAATACTTATTTAAGAGGCTATGTGTGTGTATGTGAACATGGCAAAGGGGCAAGTGAGGGTTAAATGGGCATACATAGTGTATACATATCAAAGAGTGTCAAAGTATAAGTGAACAATGTGTCAAGTGTGATAGTGTCAACATAGTGTAAGGAGGGTACATGAGGTAATATAGGATTTGTGTTAACATAGAATATTATATCTCATTAACTTGTATATTGCATACATTACATCTATTATTACATTACATTCATGTTTCATTCATTCATCATTCATTTATTCTCTTGCACCACTATATGCACCATACATTATATACTATGGAACCTACATATTCATTACAAGCCATACTTATACATGCTTACATTAGATAGGATACTTACACCTTATACATCATTTATTTAACCATTTACTCATGCTTGCATTCTCTATTTAAATACATAATGTATATACATCAATATGGGTTAAAATCAAATAGAACATTATATTACACACAAGGGTGCACAAAATGCATATACCGAATAGTAACTCCTACTAATAATCAATACTATACCATCTCAGCATGAATTAAAATTTAGGATTAAAGTATGTTAGATCTATGTATTAGCTTTCCGAAACTTCAAACGGATCGCGTTTTCGTTTCCGGAAACTCCCGGAATCGCGAAAACACCGAGAACGCGTTTGTCTTTCGTACAGCTGACACTCAAATAATTCTCCTGAAAGTTACAAAAAGAATTAGGCCTATTAATATATGCTTTTGGAAATCTAACTTCAATACACTTCTTTTAAAAAAAACGGGAGATTAAACCGAGCTTTGAGCTAGAAGTTATGACATTTCTAAGTTAGGGCTGAAATTAAAAACGTGGATAAAAATCATGACGGATTTGGGTAGTTTGAGACAAAAGAACACAAGTATATAACATAATATATCAAGAACTCACTCTCTACACTAATATATATATATATATGAGACACTATAGAACACATCTCCAATACAAAAATATGAGATTAAACATGTAATAATTCATTCAAACATAACAACAACACATAGTGTGTCCAAATTTGGGATTTTCCACATGGACACAACCACAACACAAAGGACACTCCGATGACCTCCAAATGGACACAAAATGGACACAAATGGAGATACAACCATGGGGGTCATTCCTATGGGTTCAAAATAGACCTATATGTATGAGGAAATAAAAAGGAGAAGGGATTTATACCTCCCGGTAGATTGAATCGAAGAAAAACCTTTCCGGAGCGACACCGACACGTAGAGATTCCAAAAGGACACGAACGAGCTCCGAATTCTCCCAAACTTGGGTAGCTTCCTCCTTGGCTAGAATGGAGAAGGAAAGAAGAAGATTTGGTGGCGAAATGGAAGGATTTGGTGGAGAAATTGCTAGGGATTGCTCTCTACGAATTTGGGGAAGAACAAGAGAGAGTGTGTGGATGAGAATAATGAAATGAACTTGAGCCTATCCTCTCCCAAAGTGGCTGGCCATATGGGGCTATTTTTCCTATTATGGTAAGATCTAAAATGCCCTCACTAACCTATTCTATAAGTATTAGGAAAGGGCTAATTGGTTGGGGCTAAATTAGTCATTCTAAAGTCTCTAATCACACTAACCTTATCCATAATAATTAGTCTAACCTCTAACTAAAATATTTCTATCGTGTGGACTAAAATTAATATCATGTGGGCCATGTCTAACTAGTGTGTGGGTCCCACTAGAGTCAAACTACCCCCGGGTCCCCGTTTCAAGTCGGATTGAGTTGAAATTCGAACCCGACTCAAATAACCCCAAAACAATATCATAAATAATAAAATAATATCAAAATAATTCAAAGAGGTCAAATGCAAAAAATATTCTTAGGCCAAAAATGATATTAAAATATCATAATCACATGGTTAGGCTCTAGGTCAAACAGTCTCTAGGATTTCACTAGCAAAACGTCAAAACCACAAGTCATTGATTTAAATAATTTTAAAATGATTTAAAATCACCAAAAATCATATCATGAATTAAATATCATTATTAAAATAATTATAAACACGAAATTTCAAAATTACCCTCATTTGGAAGACTGGGTGCTACAACTCTACCCACCTTAGCAAAATTTCGTCCTCGAAATTTAAGATCGATAGTACTCCTTCTAGAGCCTCTAACCTACCCAATATCTAAGGTAACACTTCCTAACACTGGAATAATAAACGGATATCTAAAAAGTGTCAATCTAGGAATACCTCCAATACTGCTCTGCTGTACGACGGTAATGGAACTTCAATAGAATATGGACTGGAACCTATATCCAAGGGACTGGACCTATTTTAAAGTGGTCTTAACTAAGGATGAAAAGGAACTGATCATAGGCTATAGGTATGCTCAAACTATTATCTTCCTATTAACCATCTATTAATACATTCTATTACCATAGGAACGATGCATTACTAAGACATATAGGCCCATATCTCTCATAACACATTTATACTCACCAAAAGACTAGTACATCCTATCAAGGCTGATACTATAATCTCTCCTAAATCTCCTAAGCTACATGTTTATAGACACACATCCCCACATCAAGGACTAACCCATATATATCTACAACTGATACTAATGGAGTGACGTCCCTATTTCCCAACAATCAAGGTCTAAATTTTTTTTATCTAAATTATGCAATTTAAAGGAATAGCATACAGGGTCAGGGCATACTGTTGCAGTTGGAAGTCTCACCTAGGTGCACTGGTCATTCTAGGTCAAAACAGTACTATGGTAACAACACACAAGCAATCAAGGGTGTCCTAATTGGGAAGGTAAGGGAACAAAAATTATCAAGGTTGTAGGGTTGTCTACCATCCTATATGAAAATTGGTCATTAACAAGAAACTAAGAAATTATTAAAAGGTTACTATTCCATAAAATGGCAAAAATTGAAAATTTAGGCACAACAAATCACAAATAGATTTTTGTCTTGACACGATCTAAGTTGATCAATTTCGAAATAAAACGAGATTTTGGCAAGAAGGGAAATCAATGAAATCAAAGTATGAGCACGAGCATCCAATGATGGAGGTTCAGGTCATGATTAAATTTAATTCGACTGAGTACGAATACGAGGTTCATAGGCGATGAAAAGATTTCAAGAAGAATTGTCAAGGCTGTCGCGAATGAGACTCTAGGATCAAGTTTAACTATGTCTCCATTCTCGTAGATTGATACATAAAAAAGCGAACCAAAGTGCAATAGGTTGATCAGGCCATCATGTACCGGTTCTGATTAGACAATATGTTAATGGGTGGCCACCCAATAAAATATGTCATGACCAAGCTCAAAAATAGATAAGCTTGCAAAACTAAGGCTAATTTAGCAGCACAAGATATAAGGGTGGTAATGATGAAAGGAATTACATAGTCCAAGTTTCTTAACCAACGGGTCAAGTAATCAGATAAGGTACAAGGTTAAACATCTAAGGAAACAAACAGAACACCATCACATGTCGGGTCGAAAGAATTGAGTCAAGGCTGGATTTCTAATTGAAATAAGAAGAAATTTAGTATAATGGTAGAGGTTATAGTTTAGCCATTTGACCAGAAAATCATATCAAAAAAAATAGAGTACAAGGAGACGGGTTTTAGTGGGACATGATATACCTACACAAAGGTGAGTTCGTCTAGGTCTTGCATATAAGATTTATTGGAGGGTAACAACTAATTACATTCAGAATGTCAAGGTCACGATAAGGAACGTCAAAGGATCTCAAAAATAGAAAGTGGGGGTTCAAGAGGTAGTAAATAAATGCACAAGATAAGGAAGATCAAGTTAATCATCTGTTTCTGATACCCTTAAGTTCATCTGGTCATAACTTGCCAATCGTTTCCTTACCTCACCAGTCTCCATATAAAAATTTAACCTTTACCTAAGCCTTTACCATGACTACCGTAGGCAATTTCCAATTTCCAAACATTACTCATGAAGCATAGCCTTCACATTTAGGAATCAACATTAACCATTTATTCAAATTTCCAAATTCTTTCACCTTGTCTTAAATTTGGCCCGAAACCTCTAAATCCCGTTTACGAATCCCTTGAACTTGTTCAAATGGTTCTCCTCGTGTTATTTAATTTAAATACCTTTAGGCCTTACAAAACTTATCCTCCATCAAAAAAATCAACTTCTGTATTTTCTTCGACATACACACTTGAATATTATTCTCCTAAAAATATTTCACAACAATCTTTAAACTTCCATAACTTTGTGCTCTCTCTATCCCTAGTCATTTTCTCGCAACATCTTGTTTAATATCCTTATTAAACACAATTAACTTCTCTTTTCCATTACTAACCTTCTACGTAGCCTCAGAGTAAAAGTTTTCCCCAGAATCAATAACCAAGATTTTCTAAGTTCTCAAAATTAGGTTGACCTCTGATATCCTCATTAGTTTGAATACACCTATAAACTATCTCATAACCCCAAATTTTTTCTAAATGTAATTGTTTCCAGATTGGCAGTATACATCTCTTTATTCTATTTGAGACCTTTACCACATTTTTATCTCAAGTTTCCATATGGAACACTCAAGATTTGATTTCCTTTAGATCATCATAAAATAACCAGTTACGTCTTCTCTGAGCTACATAATTTACGTCACTTCCTTAATATTTCTCAGGCAAAATGATATAAAGATTCAAGAGTTGTCAAGGTATAGCTGACAGAATTATATACGAGACAGGGAATTGAT
The DNA here is from genome assembly GCA_029216955.1 of Iris pallida. NCBI lineage: Eukaryota > Viridiplantae > Streptophyta > Magnoliopsida > Asparagales > Iridaceae > Iris > Iris pallida. The sequence goes on from JANAVB010024996.1 coordinate 1,502,269, forward strand.
ATAATCAGGACAGGTATATAAGACAAGGAATGATGGTAGTAAAAATATTGGCAGGAAAAGAATGATAATAGAATCTGTTCTGCTTATCTATTTAAAAGAAGGACCTATTTTTTTTTTGAAACAAGAATTATAATACCAAATCCAAAATAAGGCCTAGCAAAATCATTGGTTTATTGTATTAAGAAGAAATAAATTTTTGTAAGAAGTTACACAAGGTTTATAAAAATAGCTAAAGCTACATCCTAAGTAAACAATGAAAAACAAAACAAAATAAAACAACAATAATTCCTTCTCTTTTTTTTTGAATGACTGAAACAAAAGTAGCAAAAACATGTTCGAAAATATTTAAGGTACAATCTGATAATCATATGCGTCTATCCAAAATTATGGTACTCTAAATCCTCGTCATACTAGTGAGCAAGGCTACGATAATCACAGAGTCCTTGACTTATACACATACCTCTAGAATCATGGTATTTAACATTTTCGCGATGCCGCTAGCTTGGCTGCAAAAACCTTAAATTTCCACACCCGAGAAATATATCCAAAATCAGACTATATTTCCTCACCATGCTGGCTAATGTGACTATAGAAGACAAGATTTTCATAACTTAGATGACCTAGCCCATATAATTTTATCTTGCCAAAAATTAAATTAAATCAACAATGAATACCAAAAAAAAAATCAAATTTATCAACGAACATCAAAATTCAGAAATGAACAAAATCCTTCAAATCATATAACTACAAACTCGGATGCTATAGCTAACATCAAGATTTAAATTTCAACAATCTTCGTCAAAATCAATAAATACAAACTCAAATTCAATAATAATCCATCAAAATCAAATTCAATAGCAGAAAGTAAAGATAAATCAAATCAAGGAAAAAAGAAAAGAGTTTGCAAATCGGAGTTAAACAAGATTCTCAAGGATCGTCCCAGGAATCTCTCAAGGGATCCTAATTGTGATTGAGTATCTTCAAAAATATATCATAATCCTACTGCAGGCTGTAGTGGTACTCTAGTTCGAATACCACTACACAAACTCGACATGCGTGGGCCACCACTAAAAACGTGTCACGACCCGTACCCACTGTTTGGGTACGAGAACGTAATAACGCCTAGCCTACGTCGTAGTGTCGGCGGTAGAACGCTGTCCTAGGTCACAATATTTAATAATATAATGCTAAGCAGTAATACTCCCCGAATGGGGGTGACATAGCAGATACAGTCTCAATCACATCTAAGGTAGAGCATGATAAGGATAGATAAAACATGAAATCCAAAAGAGATACAGGAGATAGAAGTCTAAGTGTCTAAGATACATAAACCCAGAAATACGTCTCAAAACTTAATACAGTAATCCACAAATCAAATACAACTCCAGACAAATGAAATAACTATCTAAACAACCTCTAAAGTGTCTCCTCTAGGCTAGCAGGCAACCTCCAGACTATCTGTAAAATTTATCAACAGGTCCAGTCAGGACAGGAGCGAGTACAGTACATCTCAACAGATCATAGCAGGTTAGAAAATATAATCATGCAGTAAATTAAAATACAGGATCTGAAGGAATACAATATGTAAACAGGGAGAAAGAACTGTAATAGAAATATCTACTATAAATAGAGAACTAACAGTGGCTAGTGAGTCAGAGTACAAGACAACACATATGAACATGACAGATTTGTACATGAACTACACTAAAGAGTTGCACATGATCTACACTACAATCGAATTGTTCACATGACTACTAGCACTCCCCCGTTTTCCCCAATCAATACACAAGGATCTAAACAGGTTATGTTATTGCACATGATATCACATGGGGGCCCATAAAAGGGTGCACATGATAGTATACATGAGGGCTCCGTGAACATGAGAGTACAAGATTCACATGAATGTACATGTATAATGAAAGCACAGGAGTACATGATGAAAGTGAAACGCACATGACACAATGTACCCGATACTCCCTAGGGGGATAACATCGCATGAAGAGATCCATATAGTACTAATCTGTGATAATGTCGTGACAGCATCAAGTAAAGTAATATAAAGCAGGAATATTATTCTAAGCAGGATATGAAATGATCAGAGAATGTACTCGCCTGATATCTGAATGTCCAAGGTAAAGATACTGTCCGAGGAGAGGTGTCTAGCTCCTAATTAGAACAGCACAAGTCACAACATGTCCAAAAGGGTAATATAAAGCACTACAATGCATTCTACATGAATCTAGGTCAAACTAGGCCAAAGTCAACCCTTGGTCAACTCTGGTCAACTGCACTAGTCAAACTAGGTCATGTCCTAACCTAGCAAGTCTTACTAGGCCTAACCAAGACTATCCTATCAAGCACACATCAATACAAGGCTATACAAGCCAACATACACCCAACTCTATATAGCATGCAATTATTCAATACTCAAATATGCAAGAATTCACATTGGCTATACACTAGGTAATCTATTACTTTAAGTTATATATGTCTACACATATATATACACATGCATATATTGGTATTCAATATTAGATCTATAATCATGGCATTTCAAATGGTTATATAAACTTATATATTACAACACAATATGCTAACATATATATAATATACATACATGGCTAAGTTAACTATATTCATAAATACTTATTTAAGAGGCTATGTGTGTGTATGTGAACATGGCAAAGAGGCAAGTGAGGGTTAAATGGGCATACATAGTGTATACATATCAAAGAGTGTCAAAGTGTAAGTGAACAATGTGTCAAGTGTGATAGTGTCAAAATAGTGTAAGGGGGTACATGAGGTAATATAGGATTTGTGTTAACATAGAACATTACATCTCATTAACTTGTATATTACATACATTACATCTATTATTACATTACATTTATGCTTGCATTCATTCATCATTCATTTATTCTCTTGCACCACTATATGCACCATACATTACATACTATGGAACCTACATATTCATTACAAGTCATACTAATAATGCTTACATTAGATAGGATACTTACACCTCATACATCATTTATTTAACCATTTACTCATGCTTGCATTCTCTATTTAATTACATAATGTATATACATTAATATAGGTTAAAATCAAATAGAACATTATATTACACACAAGGGTGCACAAAATGCATATGCCGAATAGTAACTCCTACTAATAATTAATACTGTACCATCTCAACATGAATTAAAATTTAGGATTAAAGTATGTTATAGATCTATGTGTTAGCTTTCCGAAACTTCAAACGGATCGCGTTTTCGTTTCCGGAAACTCCCGAAATCGCGAAAACACCGAGAACGCGTTTGCCTTTCGTACAGCTGATACTCAAATAATTCTCCAGAAAGTTACAGAAAGAATTAGGTCTATTAATACATGTTTTTGGAAAGCTAACTTCAATACGCTTCTTTTAAAAAAAAGGGAGATTAAACCGAGCTTTGAGCTAGAAGTTATGATATTTCTAAGTTAGGGCTGAAATTAAAAATATGGATAAAAATCATGACGGATTTGGGTAGTTTGAGACAAAAGAACACAAGTATATAACATAATATATCAAGAACTCACTCTCTACACTAATATATATATATGAGACACTATAGAACACATCTCCAATACAAAAATATGAGATTAAACATGTAATAATTCATTCATACATAACAACAACACATAGTGTGTCCAAATTTGGGATTTCCCACATGGACACAACCACAACACAAAGGACACTCCTATGACCTCCAAATAGACACAAAATGGACACAAATAGAGATACAACCATGGGGGTCATTCCTATGGGTTCAAAATAGACCTATATGTATGAGGAAATGAAAAGGAGAAGGGATTTATACCTCCCGGTAGATCGAATCGAAGAAAAACCTTCCCGGAGCGACACCGACACGTAGAGATTCCAAAAGGACACGAACGAGCTCCGAATCCTCCCAAACTTGGATAGCTTCCTCCTTGGCTAGAATAGAGAAGGAAAGAAGAAGATTTGGTGGCGAAATGGAAGGATTTGGTGGAGAAATTGCTAGGGATTGCTCTCTAGGAATTTGGGAAAGAACAAGAGAGAGAGTGTGGATGAGAATAATAAAATAAACTTGAGCCTATCCTCTCCCAAAGTGGCTGGCCATATGGGCCTATTTGTCCTATTATGGTAAGGTCCAAAATGCTCTCACTAACCTATTCTATGAGTATTAGGAAATGGCTAATTGGTTGGGGCTAAATTAGTCATTCTAAAGTCTTTAATCACACTAACCTTATCCATAATAATTAGTCTAACCTCTAACTAAAATATTTCTATCATGTGGACTAAAATTAATATCATATGGGCCATGCCTAACTAGTGTGTGGGTCCCACTAGAGTCAAACTACCCCCGGGTCCCTGTTTCAAGTCAGATTGAGTTGAAATTCGAACCCGACTCAAATAACCCCAAAACAATATCATAAATAATAAAATAATATCAAAATAATTTAAAGAGGTCAAATGCAAAAAATATCCTTAGGCCAAAAATGACATTAAAATATCATAATCACATGGTTAGGCTCTAGGTCAAACAGTCTCTAGGGTTTCACTAGCAAAACGTTAAAACCACAAGTCATTGATTTAAATAATTTTAAAATGATTTAAAATCACCAAAAATCATATCATGAATTAAATATCATTATTAAAATAATTATAAACACAAAATTTCAAAATTACCCTCATTTGGGAAACTGGGTGCTACACCAACTCCGACGACGATGTTGCCCTTGGGTCCAGTTCTCGAAGCACCATCGAAGAACATTCTCCATATATCATCGTGAGAGGTTGTATGCGAGTCGACGACCTCATCTGGGATTTCTTTATATATTCTGGATGACTCCGAGCCCGGGTGGGCCGCCAAAAAGTCTGCCAGGGCTTGACCTTTGACAGCTTTTTGTGGGACGAAGATCATATGATTAGGGGACAGCAGTATTGCCCATGTAGCGAAGCGAGAGTTGAGTGCCCCTGGTTTAGTCATGAGGACCCTGAGTGGGTTGACTCGTGAGATCACATGTATTGTTTGTCCGGTGATATAGTGTCGCGTCTTCTGAATAGCGAACACCAGGACAAGGCATTCCTTCTCCACAGCGGTGTACCGGTGCTCTGGCCCAATCATTATTCGACTGAGGTAATATATGGCTTGCTCATGGCCTGCATCGTTATTTTATGCCAGCAGAGCCCCGAGGGAATGCTCCATTGCTCGTACGTAGAGCAGGAATAGTTTTCCAGCAACCAGGGCCACCAGGACTGGAGGGTTTGACAAATATTCTTTGATGCTGTCGAAGGCCCGCTGACATTCTTCATCCCATATGAACGAGACGCCTTTCATCATGGGGTGGGTGAATGGTCGACATCGCCCGGAGAGGTTAGAAATGAACCTCCTGATGTAAGCTAGCCTCCCTTGAAGGCCTCTGAGTTCGGGAAGATTTCTCGGGGGACCCATCTCCATAATTGCCTTTGTCTTCTCATGGTCTACATGGATACCCTGGGCAGTGATGATGAAACCTAAGAACTTCCCGCTGAATACGCCTAGGAAGGACTTCGTAGGGTTCATTTTCAAATTGTGCGCTCGCATCAGGTCGAATACCGTCCTCAGATCCGGCAGATGGTCTCCCTTACTGCGACTCTTGACGGTGATGTCATCAATATAGCACTCCACCGTCTTGCGTAAGTGGTCTCTGAAGATGATACTCATGGCTCTTTGATATGTGGCACCAGTATTCTTTAAACCGAAAGGCATGACTGTGTAGCAATACGTGCCAAACGGTGTTCGAAATGATGTGTGCTTTTCGTCGTCAGGAGACATCTTGATTTGGTTGTACCCCGAGAAGCCATCCATGAATGACATACGTTCAAAGTCGCAGGTATTGTCAATCATAATGTCCGTGATAGGGAGGGAGAATTCATCTTTGGGACATGCCTCGTTCAGATTGCGGAAGTCGATGCAGATTCGAATCTTTCCATTCTTCTTGAGGACTGGTACTATGTTGGCTACCCAATCCGGATGTTGTTCCTCATGAATGAAGCTGCTGGCTATTAGTTTGTTGACTTCGGCTTCGATCGCTTCCATGATGCCTGGGCGGAAGCGTCGCTGTTGTTGCTTGACTGGCTTTGCATCCGGCCGAATGTTGAGTTTGTGAAGAGCAATATCGGGATTTAACCCGGCATGTCCTTATAGCTCCAGGCGAACACATCAATATATTCTTTGACAAGTCCCTGTAGTGATTCTCGCACTTCGTCTGTTAGGCTTTTACTGACGAAGATCGGTTGAAAAGATTCACTGCCGAGCTCTACTTGTATGACTTCATCTTCAGTGGGAGGTTCTCTCTGTTCGAACCACTTTTCCTATTGTGCATCCAGCTGTTGGGCCCACGGCTCTAGCTCGAGGATTTCGGAGATGTCTTTATCTTCTTCATAAGCGTCGACGAATGCTATGTTGACTGATAAGACTTGTCTGAACACATCTCCGATGCTGGTATCTGAGTCAAAAGTTGGTGACCCTGTCGAATGTGAATGCCAGTCACATTCTTCATCTGAACTCTCAGGGGTCGTTATGGGTGTAACATACCCTAATCTCCATCGATTCTTACTATAGTAGTCCCGTGGCTTGCCTGCCGGGACCGGTGGCTTCAAAGGTAATCGTCGACCAGTACCGTAGTTCAAGCCTGGCGTTGGCTTCAGATCATACCCCTGTTTCTGCATGAGATATTTAGATTGGGGGCTATAAAGATACAGAGACAGTCTCCCGGCATCTGATCCAAGGTCGACTTCTTCTATGGTGAAGGGATGCGGATCGTCCTTCCGGCCGAAGATGATTGGATGGTCCCCTCCCTCGATTATACGGTAAGCGTCTTCCACTGGAGTAAGCTGGATTGCGGTGTACGCATTTGTTACCTGTGTGTGTAGGTGAGTGCCTATACCGTGTTCTATAGCATACATCGTACAAAGCTTATTAAGCTCGAGGTAGTTCAAAGATAACCCTTTATTGATGAAGTAAGGTATCTTTTCTGGGGGATTACATCATCTGCGGAGGGAACATCAGTGCGGACAGCCACATACTTGGCTAGCTCCGGTTCCTCTTCGGCTACCCCTGTATAAATAGAGATTGAGAGGATGACCTGGACAGCTTGATCGTCAGGGGTTCAGCTGGTGGAGCGGAATATAGAGTTGTTGGCAGACTGGCGACCCCCAGTTTGGTACTCGATGCTAGGCGGGGAGTGGTTGGTTCGCTAGAAGTTCCAGGCCTTGCATCGGGGTGACGACCCTTCTTGGGAAGGCGTATCGTCATTTGCTTGTCGGAGGGATTAAGCTTCTCCGTTTGCGGTTGGCCGACTCTCGGCAGCCTGATTGTCAGTGGCTCTGTTGAGGGTCTTGGCATTTGGACGGACCTTGGCAGCCGGATTATCATTTGCTCTTCTTGTGCCGAGAGGCTGATTGCGTTCTTACGCAGAGTGGCAGTAAGGGGTACAGACTTGCCAGGTTTGCGAGCTTGAAGGTAGATCGTCTGAGGTTCTTCTGGTCCTGTTGCTATCTCGGTATGAGCTTGTACATCTCCTTCATCAAGGTGCTTCTTTGACTTTTCGTACAGACAGGAGTCTGAGTAGTAGGATTCGACCCCTTTGAAGGGATCGATATCAGCAAATTCCGTCCTTACGAAGCCGTGCTTGTCGATATATTTGAAGCATTGGTGCAGCGTGGAAGGCACGATCATATAATTGTGTATCCATGGGCGCCCCAAGAGGATATTGTATGAAGTATCTGCATCTATGACGTAGCAGGTGACTTCTGATTGGAGATCGCCAATTTGATACTTCAGACGAATCTTTCCAATTGGGTAGCTCCTGTCTGAATTAAAATCGTTGATGGCGGTGCTTGTAGGCGTCAGGCGATGCATTAGGATGCGGAGATGATGTAGCAGACCCTTCGGAATAATGCTTATGGAAGAGCCAGGATCAATGTGCATCCGATCCACCTTTACGTCGCCAATGTATCCAGTATAGTATAGTAGGCGATCGTGCAGGTTAGTTTTGATGAGCATGTCCTGCAGGGTAAAGACAATATTGGGCATCACTTCCGTACAGGCGCTGCCTTGGAGATCTGCAAGCGGGTTCTCTCCCGTGAGGTTGACCTGAGCCAGGTATGCGTCGGCATTTTGGAGTGCATCGCTCAAAGCCGCACGAACATCCTTTGAGAGTCTCAGGAGCTCGTATAATGACAACTTGGCCGGTGTGTTGGCCAATTGCGCTAAGATGTTGAAGTTGTAGGGCTTTTCCAGCCCTTGTGGTACCTCTTTTTGGAGGGATTTGTCAAAGCGAGTCTCCCTCGGCCTAGGCTTGTCGGTCGTCGGAGGCTGAGCCGGTCCCGGAGCGTCAGTTGTAGCGGGCTGATGATCTTCAGCCGGGTTGTCAGCCACAGGTTGGAATTGTGCCCCAGACCGTATGACTATGGATGTAGCTTCTTCGATATCTGTCGAGATTGTGTGACAGGACCTGACTTTTCCACTCTTCTTCTTGCAGATGGAAGATGATGTGGGCCGAGTCACTTTTGATACTAAGTCTGGATGGACCCACATGACCTCCCCTCGTGATGTGGTGAGGGGCACTAGACCAACAGCCTGATCTCGGGGAGGTGGAAGATTAGCAATCTCTATTATCGCCAGAGGGATGGGGACCACGTCGTCTTGAGTTTCCGTCGGAGGAAAGCTGCCAAATTATACTGACACCATATTGGCTTCCACCGTTACCTCTTCGAAGTCGATGGCCAGTGCATTCGAATCGATGAGATTTTGGATGTACTATTTTAGTTGGTAGCAGTCGTGTGTGGCATGGTGGACGTAGCGGTGGTAATGGCAGTACTTTGGGTTCTCCATGTCCGCCTGCCGTGGTTCCCGTCTTGGTGGAGGAAGCTGAATTCTGTCTCCTTGTATGAGCATGTCCAAGATGGGCTTGACGTGGCCGTCTTCGAAGGAGTAAGTAATTTGTGGCCATTGTTTGTCTGCTGGCTTTGGCTCAGGTTTCTGTGCTGTGTCGGCTACCATAGACTGCTTACCCCTGCTGTCCCGGTTGTTGGAGGGGCTACCCCCATTGTCATTGTTAGGACGCTTGCCCTTATTCTCTCCGTCCGAGATGTGCAGTCCCAATTGGCGAGCCTTCTTCAATCGTTCTTCGACGCTTGTGGCACTGATGATGAACGTCTTCCAATCATTGAATTAACTTTCGCCCATCCAGAGACTGATTGTTGGGAGCAATCTCTTTTGGCAAATTTCAATCAAGGAAGAATCCGGATTTCCAGATGGCAGCTTCATTGCGGTTTGGTGAAACCGTTCGATATAGTTTCTTGTTAGCTCTTTCTCCCCTTGGACGATGTAATGCCCGTAGTTCGCATTACGTATTGGGAATACGTGTACGTATTTCGGGCTCGTATTTTTGGTTTGTCATAATTAGTTAGCCTTGGGTTTTATTTTGCATGTTGCATTAGCATGGTTCATCATGGCATTGCATTGGCTTGGTTTGGTTCGGTTTAGTGGGTTTGGCTTGGTTCGATTTTATGTGGAGGGCCACTCCCACCTACAACCACTCCCACCATAAATATCAATCCCACTCTCTCTCTTCCATTATTACTCATTACTTATTTCTTCTTCTCCATCTTTACTCTTCACCTACCAGGAGAGAGGGAGAGAGAGAGAGAGAGAGAGAGAGCTTAGGCAAGTGCACCTTGCTTCATGGAAGAAGTCCATTTTTATTGTTCCATTGTCTTCCTCATGTGTTTCTAATCCATTTTAGTACTTGGCATTTTTTTTTCTATGGTTAAATTTTTGTAGATCTCGCTTTGTGGTATTTTCGGTTTCTAGGACTTTGATCCATCAAACTTGCATATTTTGCTAAGTTGATGATCCCAGGATTGCAGAGAAGTTCGTTAGGTCCAATTTGACCTACGGGATTTTACTAAGCCGCATAGGCCATTAGCTGGCCTTTTATTGTTTTACACTTAGCAAGTGCATTTAGGGTTATGAGCCGCATAGGCATTACGTATAAAGCATATTGGAACGCACTCAGCCGCATGGGATGTACTCAGCCGCATGCCATTTACATTTTTAGGCATGTAATGCATGGCATGCATTCAGCCGCATGTACTCAGCAATGCATTATAATGCACTCTCTAATATGCAATAAATGCACGCATTTTTAATGCATATTATAATGCATCACTCCAATGCATTCTTGAATGCGTTCAGAAGCATGCATTCAGCAACATTCTTTAATGCATTATTTCCAATGCATTATTTCCAATGCATTCCTTAAGCATTATTCCAATGCATTCTTAAATGCATTATTCCAATACATATTCCAATGCATTCTTGGATGCATTTAGTAGCATTCTTTAATGCATTAGTAGAATGCATTCAGTAGCATTATTTAAATGCATATTTCAAAGGCATTTCATAAGCATTCGGCCGCATGACTTTTATACATTCTTTAAATGAACTGCAGCCATAAGTAGAAGAATAGAGAGCCGTATGGAAATAAGTGGAGCCGCATAAGGAAATTATTTAATATTAGTTGCTTGTTTGCATTTTCATGCAAGCAAACCGCATGGCCATTATTTATTTATTTATTCGTTTGTTTGTATTTTCATGCAAGCAATGTGAGGGTGAGCCGCATGAATATTTACAGCATTAATAATTGCTTGATGCAGAGCCGCATGGTCCTTGGCCATTAAATAATATTATTATTTGTATGTTGTATTTTTGTATGGAATCTAAGGTGAGCCGTATAGGCTCCCTTCCCACACTATCTAATATTTTGGCCACGTGAGCCACTCTTTTACTGGTAGTCATCATTTCATTGTTTGGCCACGTGCCCTTCCTTTGTTTAAGTGGAAGCTCGCATTTATTGTCTTCCCACTTTCTGTCTTTTCTGACTGCATGAATATTTCTTGTTAGCATTTACTCTTGGCCGCATGGCCCCCCTTCAGCTATTTTTCTGGCCGCATAAGCTTTGGCTGGCCGCATGGATGGCCTCCCACTCTCTTTGACCGCATGTTTGTTCTCCCACTTTTGGGCCGCATAGGGTCCACTTTGATTGTTTAATGTTTTATTTGTCTGAATTGTGGTCAGAATTTCTTTCCACTCCCAACATAAAAGTTGTAGAGTTTCTCCTTGGCTTCAAGAATATATATATTATATTATATTATTATTTTAATTGTGCAAGTTTCTCCCCTTCTTGACAAATGACATGATCTGACAGTGATCCGTAGTGGTGCACTCTTGACAATTAACTTGACATGATAAACATGACTTGATAGTAGCCCGACGTGGCGCACTCCTGACAGTGGACATGACATGATATATATATATATTTCTCGAATTACTGTTGACGGCCAACACGACATGACAAAAATTGAATGGTCTGACACCGTAGGCGATTGTGCTTGTACAAATGAACCCGTCTTGTCTTGCATCATGTCTAGGACAGGGACCCCTGAGTACCACGGTCAGGGGTACCTACGGTAAATTGACTAAGGTTAATAACTAGAACAACACGGTAGTCATGAAGAGATTTCCCAGCTATAGGCAATCCCGTTTTCTGGGCACCCCACTTGGGATCTGTAGCCGGCCGTCGAGTAGGGCACATTTCCAGCACACTGTCATGTGTTGCACCCTCTAAGTCACCTAAGGGTACATACATTTTCTGGACGATGTACCCACTTGAATTCAATCCCTAATTGCGTCCGGATAGCCTGGATGGTCTACTGGGCTTGTGGCTGTGGAATAATCTCATTGCATCATGCTAGTAATTAGGCCTGTGATAACCTTAGTTAGTTAAACTATCAAGCCGTACTATTTGCTTGGACGTGATTGATTGGATGGAGTCTAGTCCAGCTTTGTCTCGTCCCGATCCTGTATAAAGTTATGACATGACATGATTACTCGTGCTTTACTTTAATTCAATATCAAGATTATTATATGTCCTGATTTTTTAATTTATCCTGCCGATAAATGGTGGGAGAATCCAAGTTCTGTTCAGACGAAGGGTTACAACCCCGATTCTTGTTTGGTTTACGGGTTGTAACTTGGTTATCTGAATAGTCCCATGGTTATCTCATCGTATATCACCTGTCATGCTTTTCCTTAATTACTGTCTTTTATTATGTAATTATACTCTTGTGCTATTTGCTGGTTTTAGTTCCTAAGTGAAGCATCCTTTGTGGCACTTGCTCTTTCTGGGGTCTGACCCAGCTGGTTTTGTATGGCCAGATACCGGAGCAGCACCAGAGGATCTACCGACCTTCCAGCCACATGGTGACCACTAGACGGAATCCTGGCAACGAGTGGGTTTATTTTGGCTCTCCCACTCTATTGTAAAATTATTCTTTTGAGGCGTTTAGCCACCGAGCAAGTGTTAGCTCGTGTACATTTTTACTTACTGTCTGCCCATGGGCTGTGACATGATTGGCAACCTAGGGTTGATCATGTATGACAAAAATCTTGCTAGTCCTCATATTTTGTAACGACTAGCTTCATGATCAGCTGAATATGTAATGTTTGGGACGCCTTACTATTGTATATTTGGTGATCGTACATCTTGTAACATTTACTTACTTGCTTGTGATTGAGACACTAGGCTTGTTAGTGACCATAAGATACTGATGGCTTGTAGATAAACCCTCATATATCTAGACAGCCGTGACCGTATAGTGGAGTGGATTCCATCTCTATATACGTAGCTGGCTATGTCTGCCCCCGCTCTCCAGTATTCTGGTTCTGGGGCGTGACATGGTTTAAGTGGTAGCCCATGCAGGTCTTGTAAATCAAGATATGTGAGGGTTTACCGAATAGATGTCTCAATCAGTACTCGTCCTTGATCTCTGTTCGTATTCTTCGAATCTCTGAAATTCTTGTCCTGATCACATGCTTGTAATCGTTGGTCTATCTTGGTCCTTCTTTATTGTTCCCTATATCGTCTTCTTCAGCGACATTGTTCCTGGATCTCCCAATCAGCAAGGTGGAGCACCTCCTGTGGACCAGCAGCAACCAGGAGATCAGGCCCAACACTCAGGAGGAGCCTCCCGAGTCATGTCTACCGGGGACCCCGAGCCGCCAGTTCAGCCAGTCCAACCTGCAGAGCCTGATGATGGCACTTTGGTAGGTCTCATCAGATCATTGTTAGCTTCCCAGGATCATAGAGGAGATGTCTTGCACCAGGCAGTAGAAGATGCTCTGAACAGAGGCGGTCATCATGGGAACAGTGCAGCCAACAGTTTCAAGCGCCTGAACCCTTCATTCTTCGATGGTAGCGAAGATGCTATTGCCGCAGATGCTTGGCTTCAGGACACAGAAGTGATTCTAGAGGCAGCGAAGATGCCCGAGGACGAGAAGGTGGCCGTGATGCGCCTGCAGTTATTGGATCTTGCCCGCAGCTGGTGGGCGGCGCAGGCCGTAGGATTAGTGGCACCTATTGCTTCGGCAGTATTTCGTGAGAGATTCTAGACCAAGTACTTCGATGCTGTGGCTCGGTACGACCTACAGACCAGGTTCACCAATCTGAAGCGAGTAGGCAGGACGGTCGATGGATATGCAGCCGAGTTCTCCAAGCTTAGTTGGTTTGCTCCCACCTTGGTGGCAACTGAGTATGATAGAGCCCAGAGGTTCCAGCAGGGGCTCCATCTCGAACTTTTGTTGGCAGTGGAACAGTTTGAGCATCAGACATTCGATGCAGTATTGAGAGCAGCTCGGAGGCACGAGTATACCTCCCACTGGATCGTGGACAGGACCGAAGGTCGGAAGCGATCTCACGGCCAGATGACCCAGTCGACAGTACCAGCCCCGACAGTCAGGGCTTTGACAATTGAAACTCTAAGGCAGACGGCCTCAGTGACGTCGGTCACGTCCCCTCAGCAACATAAGCAGAAGCAGTCTTCCGCAATGGGCTGCACTCATTGTGGAAAGCCATGACACGTTGTTTCGGAGTGTCGCAGAGCGCAGGGTTTGTATTTGGCTTGTGGGGCACCGGACCACAAGATAGGGTCCTGTCCGAATAGAGCAGGTTCCTCCTCATCGGCCCAGACTAGTCCCTCGGTAAGGGGACCAGCCCCAGTCCAGCAGCAGCAGCAGTATCCATTTCCGAGGCCATTGCCGCCTCAGGCCCAAGTGTTTCAGTAGCAGTACCAGCCTCCGAGGCCATTGCCGCCTCAGGCCCTAGCCTTCCAGCTACAAAGACCCCAGCAGTATACCCAGGTCCAAGCTCAGATCCAGAACCGGCAGAGAGGTTCCTAGCAAGATGTCTTCCCTCTTCCTTATGCCTTCAATTTCTTTCTTGCATGATTGATTGATTGATTGCTTAGTATAGCTTGTCCTTGCAATCTCTAGCCTCTTGATTAAATTTCGAGGACGGAATTCTTTTAAGGTGGGTAGAGTTGTAATGTCCGTAGTTCGCATTACGTATTGGAAATACGTGTACGTATTTCGGGCTCGTATTTTTGGTTTGTCATAATTAGTTAGCCTTGGGTTTTATTTTGCATGTTGCATTAGCATGGTTCATCATGGCATTGCATTGGCTTAGTTTGGTTCGGTTTAGTGGGTTTGGCTTGGTTCGGCTTTATGTCGAGGGCCACTCCCACCTACCACCACTCCCACCATAAATATCAATCCCACTCTCTCTTCCATTATTACTCATTACTCATTTCTTCTTCTCCATCTTTACTCTTCACCTACCAGGAGAGAGGGAGAGAGAGAGAGAGAGAGAGCTTAGGCAAGTGCACCTTGCTTCATGGAAGAAGTCCATTTTTATTGTTCCATTGTCTTCCTCATGTGTTTCTAACCCACTTTAGTACTTGGCATTTTTCATTTCCATGGTTAAATTTTTGTAGATCTAGCTTTGTAGTATTTTCGGTTTCCAGGACTTTGATCCATCAAACTTGCATATTTTGCTAAGTTGATGATCCCAGGATTGCAGAGAAGTTCGTTAGGTCCAATTTGACCTACGGGATTTTACTAAGCCGCATAGGCCATTAGCTGGCCTTTTATTGTTTTGCACTTAGCAAGTGCATTTAGGGTTATGAGCCGCATAGGCATTACGTATAATGCATGTTGGAACGTACTCAGCCGCATGGGATGTACTCAGCCGCATGCCATTTATATTTTTAGGTATGTAATGCATGGCATGCATTCAGCCGCATGTACTCAGTAATGCATTATAATGCACTCTCTAATATGCAATAAATGCACGCATTTTTAATGTATATTATAATGCATCACTCCAATGCATTCTTGAATGCGTTCAGAAGCATGCATTCAGCAACATTCTTTAATGCATTATTTCCAATGCATTCTTTAATGTATTATTTCCAATGCATTCCTTAAGCATTATTCCAATGCATTCTTAAATGTATTATTCCAATGCATATTCCAATGCATTCTTGGATGCATTTAGTAGCATTCTTTAATGCATTCAGTAGAATGCATTCAGTAGCATTATTTAAATGCATATTTCAAAGGCATTTCATAAGAATTCGGCCGTATGACTTTTATACATTCTTTAAATGATCTGCAGCCGCATGTAAGAGAATAGAGAGACGCATGGAAATAAGTGGAGCCGCATAAGGAAATTATTTAATATTAGTTGCTTATTTGCATTTTTATGCAAGCAAACCGTATGGCCATTATTTATTTATTTATTTATTCGTTTATTTGTATTTTCATGCAAGCAATATGAGGGTGAGCCGCATGGATATTTACAGCATTAATAATTGCTAGATGAAGAGCCGCATGGCCCTTGGCCATTAAATATATTATTATTTGTATGTTGCATTTTTGCATGGAATCTAAGGTGAGCCGTATAGGATCCCTTCCGACACTATCTAATATTTTGGCCACGTAAGCCACTCTTTTACTGGTAGTCATCATTTCATTGTTTGGCCACGTGCCCTACCTTTGTTTAAGTGGAAGCTCGCATTTATTGTCTTTCCACTTTTTGTCTTTTCTGACTGCATGTATATTTCTTGTTAGCATTTACTCTTGGCCGTATGGCCCCCCTTCAGCTATTTTTCTGGCCGCATAAGCTTTGGCTGGCCGCATGTGTGGCCTCCCACTCTCTTTGACCGCATGTTTGTTCTCCCACTTTTGGGCCGCATGGGTCCACTTTGATTGTTTAATATTTTATTTGTCTGAATTGTGTTCAGAATTTCTTCCCACTCCCAACATAAAAGTTGTAGAGTTTCTCCTTGGCTTCAAGAATATATATTATTATTTTTTATTGTGCAAGTTTCTCCCCTTCTTGACAAATGATATGACCTGACAGTGATCCGTGGTGGTGCACTCATGACAATTAACTTGACATGATAAACATGACTTGATAGTGGCCCGACATGGCGCACTCCTGACAGTGGACATGACATGATATATATATATTTCTCGAATTACTGTTGACGGCCAACACGACATGACAAAAATTGAATGGTCTGACACCGTGGGCGATTGTGCTTGTACAAATGAATCCGTCTTGTCTTGCATCATGTCTAGGACAGGGACCCCTGAGTACCACGGTCAGGAGTACCTACGGTAAATTGACTAAGGTTAATAACTAGAACAACACGGTAGTCATGAAGAGATTTTCCAGCTACAGGCAATCCCATTTTCTGGGCACCCCACTTGGGATTTGTAGCCGGCCGTCGAGTAGGGCACATTTCCAGCACACTGTCATGTGTTGCACCCTCTAAGTCACCTAAGGGTACATGCATTTCCTGGACGATGTACCCACTTGAATTCAATCCCTAATTGCGTCCGGATAGCCTGGATGGTCTGCTGGGCTTGTGGCTGTAGAATAATCTCATTGTATCATGCTAGTAATTAGGCCTGTGATAACCTTAGTTAGTTAAACTATCAAGCCGTACTATTTGCTTGGCCGTGATTGATTGGATGGAGTCTAGTCCAGCTTTGTCTCGTCCCGATCCTGTATAAAGTTATGACATGACATGATTACTCGTGCTTTACTTTAATTCAATATCAAGATTATTATATGTCCTGATTTCTTAATTTATCCTGCCGATAAATGGTAGGAGAATCCAAGTTCTGTTCAGACGAAGGGTTACAACCCCGATTCTTGTTTGGTTTACGGGTTGTAACCTGGTTATCTGAATAGTCCCATGGTTATCTCATCGTATATCACCTGTCATGCTTTTCCTTAATTACTGTCTTTTATTATGTAATTATACTCTTGTGCTATTTGCTGGTTTTAGTTCCTAAGTGTAGCATCCTTTGTGGCACTTGCTCTTTCTGGGGTCTGACCCAGCTGGTTTTGTATGGCCAGATACCGGAGCAGCACCAGAGGATCTACCGACCTTCCAGCCACATGGTGACCACTAGACGGAATCCTGGCAACGAGTGGGTTTATTTTGGCTCTCCCACTCTATTGTAAAATTATTCTTTTGAGGCGTTTAGCCACCGAGCAAGTGTTAGCTCGTGTATATTTTTACTTACTGTCTGCCCACGGGCTGTGACATGATTGGCAACCTAGGGTTGATCATGTATGACAAAAATCTTGCTAGTCCTCACATTTTGTAACGACTAGCTTCATGATCAGCTGAATATGTAATGTTTGGGACGCCTTACTATTGTATATTTGGTGATCGTACATCTTGTAACATTTACTTACTTGCTTGTGATTGAGACACTAGGCTTGTTAGTGACCATAAGATACTGATGGCTTGTAGATAAACCCTCATATATCTAGACAGCCGTGACCGTATAGTGGAGTGGATTCCATCTCTATATACGTAGCTGGCTATGTCTGCCCCCGCTCTCCAGTATTCTGGTTCTGGGACATGACAGACGACGTCCATGAGGGTGGACATTGTGATGTCCTGTCCTACTTCGTAGAATCTCTCCAAGAACATACGCTTGAAGCCGGCGAAGGAGTGGATGCAGTTGTCTGGTAGGTTGCGGTACCAGTCGAAGGCGACCCCTTCCAATGCCCCGATGAATAATCGTATGAGAATAACATCGTCATGGGGCAGATGGTCGGTGGTGACCTCGAAGTAAGTAATGTAGCGACTTGCTGAGGTCTTCCCATCATAAAGATTGATATTGAACGGCTTATATCTTGGTAGGAATGGAATGTCCCTCCTTGCAGCAGGGTACGGTTGCTGTATTCTGAGGTCTTGAGAATTTTCTCGAGCGTGAAACATGGCTCAGAGCTCCTGGACCTCTCTTCTCGCTTCGCGGGCCTCGTCCACGGCGGTGGGGGCCGTTGTTTCAGGAGGATCGTTGCCCGGGTTTGGTGCCGCCGAATTCGAGTCCGCATTTACCGCGGGACCCACGCTTGTTTGGCCAGGCGTCCCTCCTTGCAGAGTTGGAAGGGCCGCTTTAATCTCGTCTACAAACTTGACCAAAGCAAGCAATATGGCCTCGAGACTGTCGATGCGTTGGCGATCACTGTAACCTCCTTGGCTGCTGTCTGTCATGAATACCGTCTTTACGTGAGGAGAGATAGATGGAGCGGTGGAGCAAGCGCCCTCCGAATCGTACCCCTGTAGTAAGAAGTCATCGGGGTATGTGGGTATGTTCTCTTCTGGTTAAGATTCAGAAGGAACAGTACCCCCAGTCTCCGAGTTCGCCTCGTCTTGGGAGTTGTGGACGTTCTCGGGGACGTTAGGGTTTGCTGAATCTGATGGAAGAGTTGCCTCCCCTGACTCGTCTTCTTGGAACATCGGATTGCTATGGAGGCTCGGAGGGGTGCTACCCCCAGTCCCAGTAACCCCCTGCACTGTGGACGACGAATCTTCCACTGTAGCAGATTTCGTCTTAGAATGAGTACCTTGGAAAACTCCGGTGGTGGGCACCCGTTTAGATGACAGTCTTTTAGTCGCAGTGGTTGAGATCTTCGGGCTGGGAACATTTGTCTTCTTCCCTCTTCGTTCAGCGGGGACTTTCTGAGCGGAGTTGCAGGAGACGACGGGAAGGACCTCGTCTTCTGAAGACGGCTGTTGCAGTCTTTGAAAGACGGATTGTCGGTCTTCTTGCACCGTCGCATTATTGCAGCAGCAGTTGACGATGACTTGGGTGCAGTGACGTCCGTGGGAGGACTTTTTTGCACCCCGATGCGTCTTCTCTTTCTTTGCGTTTGTGGAGGATGGCCTCACGCAAGTCAGACTGGTCTGGATCGACCATGCTTGCTTTCTGGATTTTGGGAGACTTTTGTGCACTTCTCTGTCCGTTTGCTACTGGAGGCTGGACTCGAGTGGTTCTGTATAATTTCCCATCTGAGGCCCGTATAACGGTATGCGGGATGCTCAGATGATCAGAGACAGGATCAGCGGACCGAGCGTGCCAAGCTCGCGCTGCCCTAGACTTCTTCGCTCTAGTGCGTAAAGGCACATAGTAGAAAGAGTCTAGGTGATGCTGGAGAGAGTCAGACATATCTTCTTGGGAGCACAAGAGATCAGGACCATAAGACAGGCGGTCGAAGACAGAGCCGCGCGAGGTAGGCGTCATGCTGCCGTCCTCAACAATCTTCATGCGGCTGGCAGACGTAGCCGCATATATAGGCTTTCTTCATGCGGCTGGGAGTCTCAGTCGCATGAGTTTTCTTTATGTGGCTGGATGATCTGGCCGCATAGACTTTCTTTATGCGGCTGGTAGATCCACCCGCATGAGCCTCTTGCATGTGGTTGGCAGATTTGGCCATAGGAGTGCTCGACTTCTTCTTACGGCGCATAGAGTCTCTCTTTGTCCCTGCAAGTCCAGCATCGTAGTGCTTTTCTCTGCCGGACTTGGGGACAGCAGAGTTCTCTACGGCTCGAAGCGGAGCCTTATGAGAGTCGCCTTCGCCGTCTTGGGCAGCAGAGAGTACCACGTCCAGAGCTTGTGGAGGAGCGAATGATTTTGCCCTCCACTCGCAGCGAGCTTTCTTTGTGCGGGTTCGCTTCTGGATCGGGCCGGCACTTCCTTCAGAAAGCATCTCTTCAAACGCCTGTTGGTCAAAATGGACGACCATCATCTGTTGCATGGAGCCAAGCTTGGCTGCATCCGACTGCGTCACCAACTCCTCAGCCGTGGAGAAGTTTGTCCCCAGTAGAGTTGCAATCGTGTTTGCTATAAAATATAAAAGAGCAGAACAATTATCGGAGGACTGGACTTTTACTTCATGTTACAAACTCGCTTGTACAAAGAAAGCCTAGGGACGAAAGCCTAGGTACAGCAGTCTAAGTAAAATTGTTTATTTTAGATTCTGGAGGGTGACGATAGAGGCTCGGGAAAGCTACGGCAGCTCTACCTTACTCCTTGGACGATCGGTATGCAGCCTTGGCTCCAGAAGATTGCTTGGCATTGAAGAAATGCTCTCTTTATTCTCTCTCTTCTTTTTCTCTCCAAGTATTCTGGGGGGTGACGATAGACTTTCTTTATGCGGCTGGTAGATCCACCCGCATGAGCCTCTTGCATGTGGTTGGCAGATTTGGCCACAGGAGTGCTCGACTTCTTCTTGCGACGCATAGAGTCTCTCTTTGTCCCTGCAAGTCCAGCATCGTAGTGCTTTTCTCTGCCGAACTTGGGGACAGCAGAGTTCTCTACGGCTCGAAGTGGAGCCGTATGAGAGTCGCCTTCGCCGTCTTGGGCAGCAGAGAGTACCACGTCCAGAGCTTGTGGAGGAGCGAATGATTTTGGCCTCCACTCGCAGCGAGCTTTCTTTGTGCGGGTTCGCTTCTGGATCGGGCCGGAACTTCCTTCAGAGAGCATCTCTTCAAACGCCTGTTGGTCAAAACGGACGACCATCATCTGTTGCATGGAGCCAAGCTTGGCTGCATCCGACTGCGTCACCAACTCCTCAGCCGTGGAGAAGTTTGTCCCCAGCAGAGTCGCCATCGTGTTTGCTATGAAATATAAAAGAGCAAAACAATTATCGGAGGACTGGACTTTTACTTCATGTTGCAAACTCGCTTGTACAAAGAAAGCCTAGGGACGAAAGCCTAGGTACAGCAGTCTAAGTAAAATTGTTTATTTTAGATTCTGGGGGGTGACGATAGAGGCTCGGGAAAGCTACGGCAGCTCTACCTTACTCCTTGGACGATCGGTATGCAGCCTTGGCTCCAGAAGATTGCTTGGCATTGAAGAAATGCTCTCTTTATTCTCTCTCTTCTTTTTTTCTCCAAGTATTCTGGTGCTCTCTCTGATCTCAAAAAAAAGGTCCTCTTGCAAGGGAATGGCACATTGCTATTTATAAGAAGGGAATGCAATCATTAGGGTTTGCAATGATTGCCCCTTAGAGTGGCGGCGGCCTGTTGATTGATCAATCTGGGCCATTAATCTTGAGTGTGATGAATCTGGGCCATTTAGTGTAGATTGCACCAAATCCTATCAGTAATTAATGCTGATCAGAATAAATCTCTATGATGATGATTTGCTGATGTCTGCGAATCTGAATGAATAAATTTAATTCATTCTCCTGCCACGTGTCCCAGATTATTGGGATTTGACCCAATCTTTGATTGCAATAAATTTGGGAAATTGATTGGCTTTATGACACGTGTCCTGGGAGTCACTGAGCCGCATAAGGATTGGGCTGCATAAAGTTTGAGCCGCATAAGCCTAGCCACGTGTCAGGGCAGCTTGGGGAGTGGCCCCCGAATCTTCGAACCACATGATAATCTGGACCATATAATGGGTAGTGAGCCACATAGAGATGATCCTTGTGAGCCGCATAGGGCTGTTTCGATCTGGGCCGCATAGGACAACTTCGGCCTGAGCCGTATGTGGAGTCTCCGTTCGAGCCGCATATGACTGTCCACGTGTTTAGGCTGCATGGTGTTTTCTGGATCTCGGGGGGTTGTGCTAGAGATTTTCTTTGATTTCCTAGGATTATGTCATTATGACAGAGTCATAATTGCCTCTTTGTGTAAGGCCTGTCGTTTCGTCAGAGCGGTCAGCCGTCAAAGCAATTAATACAGTATAGGACGGAGGGGAGAACTGTTTTCAAGCCACGTGTCTTCTCTTCTGAACCGTATGGAACGTCTTGAGCCGCATAGTCCCTCGTGCCGCATGAATCTTTGAGTCGCATGGGCTATCTGAGCCGCATGGGGTTCCCTGGCCGCATGGATCTTTCTTTATTATTTTTCAAGCTTCTACACTTTCATGTTGGGAGTTGGAAGAAATTATGGCCATAATTCAGCCAAATAGGACTTAAAACAGCCAAAATAGGCCCTATGCGACATTCTGCGACACTATGCAGCCTTCTGCGACACTATACAGCCTTCTGCGGTACTATGTAAGCCATGTGGCATTATTCATTCCTGCGGCTGTGGTACTATTCATTCCTGCGGTTGCGGCACTATTTATACGATACTATTCATTCATGCGGCTGCGGTACTATTTTTGTGGCACTATTCATTCCTGCGGCTGCGGTACTATTTATTCCTGCGGCTGCGGTACTATTCATACAACACTATTCATTTCTGTGGCTGTGGCACTATTCATGCAGTACTATTCATTTCTGCGACTATGACACTATTCATGCGGTACTATTTATCGTTTCTGCCAAATTCAGCACAGATGAACTACAAAATGCTCAAATCTTATTTTGGTCATAACTTTCTCAAAACAAGTCAAAATCTAACTTTTTAAAGGTCCATTTTAGGTAAAATTGAATTTTTTACAACATAGAACAATCAAAACTTAAAAATAATAAAGTTTGGTAGATCAAAACCCATAAAAACTAAAAATACCAAGTACGAAAGTGTCTTAGAATCTCATGAGGAAGACAATAGAACAACAAAAATGGAGTTCTTCCATGAAGCAAGTTGTACTTGCCTAGGACTTGGTAGGTGGGAGGATTAAATAAAGAAAATGAAGAAGTAAATGAAGAAGTCATTGAGGAGAGAGAGAGAAAAGTAGTTGGGTTATATATCATCCCTCTCCATCTCAAACAAAGCCAAGCCAAGCCAAACCAAGTTAAATTGAACCAAATCGATCAATAAACCAAGTCCAAATTAAACCAAGACTAGGCTAAGTAAAACAATTCTAACTACGACCCACCTGATAAATGCCAGAAATCTCGTGTACGTACACGAAAATATGTATAACGGGAAACGGGAGTGACAACTCTACCCACATTAAAAGAATTCTATCCTCGAAATTTAATCAAGAGGCTAGAGATGTCGGGGCAAGCAATATTAATCATAAGCAAGCTATGACTAGCAGTCAATCAAGCAATCATTCATGCAAGCAAGGAATTAAAAGCATAAGGCATAAGGAAGACATTATACCTTATGAGTCAAACAGGTGTGGATATCGCGAGCGGATATCATCCTCACGCTCCCACGTTGACTCACCCAAAGAGTGGTGACCCCAAACAACACGGACTAAGCTAATAGTCTTGTTCTTGAGTACCTTCTCCCTTCGGTCCAATATGGATACGGGTCTTTCCTCATACGAAAGGTTGGTACCAACAACCAATTCTGAATGATCAAGGACATGACTCGGATCCGAAATATACCGTCGCAATTGGAATATATAGAATACGTTATGTACCTCACATAACGACGGTGGAAGAGCGAGACGATAGGACACATCACTGTCACTCCCCAATCCCGATATACGTACTCTTCATAGATTTTGTATACGGCCTCTGTATTTAGCATGTGCATAAATTTTGTTTATTATTTATTAATGGTGGCATGTAGCTTTTTTGCATTGTCATTAGTGGAGTGATTAGGGATTAGGGTTTTCTTAAACCAACCCAACCCCTATTTAATATCCTCTTTCTCACTCTCTCTCCTCATTCACTCTTCCATTTATTTCCCTCAACCACCCAAAGGCAAGTACAACTTGCTCAAAAAGAGGAGATTTTATGCATTTTACATTCTTGATTTTTTTTCTTGATATTATTTGTCTATTTTATTCTTCTCTTCATTCTCTACAAGTTTAGGTGTTGAAGCTTTAGATTTTGATGGCTAGATTTGTGTAGATCTAAGTTCCTAAAAACTAGGGTTTCATGGGTTTTTATGGGTTTGATCTATCAAACTTGGCTATTTTCGAAAACTAATGGTCCTATGTTGTAGGAAATTTAATTCTACACAGTTTTGACCTTTGGAAAGTTAGATTTCGACTTGTTTGGAGGAAGTTATGGCCGAAGCAATATTTGGGTTTCTCCGAGGTTCGTCTATGCTGGCTCTGGCAGGAATGATGAACAGTCCCCTGTAGCCACATAAGCAACGGCAGCCGCATGAGCATTTGTGTCGCATAAGCTTTGCAGCCGCATGGCACTCCCGGCCGCATGGCATTTCCAGCCGCATAAGCTTTCGTGCCGCAGCCGTATGGCATTTCCGGTCGCATGAGCATCTGAGCCGCATAAGCTTTTCCAGTCGCATGGCGCTGGGCAGTTTCAGCCGCATAAAGTGCATTCCGGACCGCATGACCCGCATTGGCCGAGCCGCATGAGACTCAGTCTTACCTGGCCGCATAAGGCCCAGTGATTCACTAGCCGCATAGGACTTAGCTCCCTGAGCCGCATGCGCCCTTTCCTTTTGGCCGCATATGCATGATTTTTCTCCAGCCGCATGCGCCTCTTTTCCACTATCGTATATGCCCGATTTCTTGAGCCGCATGAGTATCTCATTTCCTTGCCGCATAGGCCTTAGTTGTAGGGTTATTCCCGCATATGCTTGATTAGTTCCTGAAACGCATAAGGCTCCATCTTCCAGCCGTATAGGTCTGCTGTCCATAGTCGCATGCGCCCTTCTTCTCCAGCCGCAGGAGCCCCTGCTTTCCCAATCGCATAAGCGGTGGCCACATGAGCCTCAGCCGCCTGTTCCCTTGAGTCTCAGTCCTTATTTTTGAGCTGACTACCTATGTGATGGCTGGATATCCCTATGTGTGTACCGAGGTACAATCTACGTGAGCACCGAGGGGCTATCCTATGCGCTAAGTATTCGTACATGATACCTGCTAGTACCACCAAGAGTCCAGTATTTACATAAGTAATGGTCAGTAGCAATAGCGTGGTATATGTTGTGTGTTGCATTACACCAAGAAGGAGAAACATACGTATGACTCCTTGAGCCAGTACGGATTCCTTCTTGGGGTACTCGTACGACGTACGACATCTAGAGGAGTGAACATGTGACCACGACATGTGATCTCTGAGAATAACCTAGGGATTAACTAGGCAACTAACTTGGTAGATGCATTGGGTGGGAAGAATCCCGAGATCGTGCCATACTAGCCACCCCAGGTCCAGGCCTGACGTGTCGGGTTGGCCACCACGGATATGGTTTCATTCGCCTATAGCGAATAGCTATATCCGACTCCTACGAGCTATGTGTTAAATGTTTAGCGCGGTAGCCCTCCGGGGGACTGGTGCATAATCAAAGTGTTATATGTCTTATGGTTTGGCTAGTCCTGCTGGGTTGACACGATCTGAGGATTCTCTTTAATCAATATATCGAGAATAACCCTGCCAAACTTAGAAAGCCGCAGGATTGAATGGCCGCTTGGAAAATGACTTGACTGTGCTTGAGCCATCCGTTAGTAGCTGAAGGACATGGACTGTCATGGTGCTTGGTCCAACCCATGTCCTTGTTTGGTTGTTGGGTTGGTCTATCGTGCTAGGACAGGCTGTGGCCTGAGGTTACGACCGGAAGCTTTATTTACTATTGCAATATTATTTTATGCTTAGGTTTTATCTCACTCTTTTGTGCTCCCTTGTGGCACTTGCTATTCGGGACTGACCCCGCTGGTTTTGTTTGGCCAGCTCACGTAGCAGAGCTTGAGGATCCGACCTTCTTCCCTGACGTCCATGGTGCATACTAGGAGCATGGCTTGCGGGGGACTCGAGTGGATTTCTTCTCCACCACTCTAGTATCTTTACTTATGTCCTGGCGTTTAGCCACCGGCACCTGTTTAGCCGGCTAATCTAGACATTTTATCTTGCATAATTGTAATTAAATCAGACTGCAGCTGAATATAATTTTGTACTTATGACTCTCTGTTCTATCTAACTTATAAAGCTAGATCCCCGTGATCATTCTGATGAAGCGTCAGGGACGCCTTACTGCTTTATCATATATGTTCATTAATTGATGTTTTCTTGCTTGAATGATTGAGACATAGATGTTCTGTGTGACCATAGGAGACTTGAATGTAGCATACACCCCCTTGTCTCTCGACAGCCACGATCGCCGTATGACGTTTGTATACCTCATATGGGGTAGCTGGCCTAGTTCGTCTCCGTATTTTGGTACTGGGCGTGACAAGGTTTTATTGGTGGCCCATGCAGGTCTGACTTTTCAGACTTATGGGGTGTAACTATTATAGGATTCTTAATCAAAACTTGTTCCCTTTGAATCTCTTACCTCGATTTCTCTTGCCTCACCTTGATTGATAACCTGAATTGCATCCTCGAATCCTTCTCGTCCTGATAATTAATATCATGTACCTTTCCATATAGGGGGTGCTTCTTTCTCAGTAGCTCCAACATGGAGGAACAACCGGCAGAGCATGGCTCGACGGGGCAGCAACCAGAAGGAGTACATTCTCCTGACCAGATCCGAGTGGAAGTAATATCAGAGCCAGTGGAACCGCAGGGTCTAGAAACGCTTGCACCCCCAGCGGTGCCAGTAGTGACGCCAGTACCTGATGCTGCAACATTCCTGGAGGTCATCCGAGAATTCCTGGCCACTCAACAGTGTCAGGTGGTAACCCATCAGCAATAGCAGACCTGACAGCAGGAACAGAATGTGCTACCGAATCAGGGGTTACAATTGGCCCTTGAGAGAAGTGTCAGGAATAATTCGGGGGCATCGGAGAGGTTTTGTCGACTTAACCCGAGATATTTTGACGGCACGGAGGACGCCATCACGGCGGATGCATGGCTTCAGGATACTGAGGCCATATTGACCGCAGCAAAGGTTCCCGCAGAAGAGAAGGTTGGCCAGGTCAGACTGATACTTCAGGATCTTGCCCGCGATTGGTGGACATTAGAAGAGGTTGGACTGAGGCATCCGATTCCCTGGGATAGCTTCTACACCAGATTCAAGGCCAAGTATTTTGGCGTGGTAGCACGGTATGAGCTACAACAGAGGTTTATCAGTCTCAAGTAGGTTGGTAAGACGGTGGATGGATATACAGCAGAGTTCTGCAGACTGAGTTAATTTGTACCGACGATGGTAGCTACAGAGCCGGAGAAGGCGATGAGGTTCCATCAGGGACTTCATTTGGAGATTCTACAGCTAGTAGAAGGGCACGACTATCAGACTTTTGATGTCGTTTTAATGGCAGCTTGAAGGCATGAACTCACCCAATAAAGGTTGGTAACAAGACATGGGGGCCAGAAGAGGTCTCATCCCCAGAGCAGATGCGGAGGAGCAGTACAGCAAACATCGGTGCCTGCACCTGGCATCCGTATTCATGAGTCAGGAGCGCCGCGGAGGGCGATGGTATCAGAGATAACAACACCAGTTCGGCATCAGCCGCAAAGGAACCAGCTGCAGCGCCACGGGGCGTCCATTGGATGTACTTACTGTGGTAAGGGAGGACACACTAGGGATGTATGTCGTTCAGCTAACGGGCTATGCATGAGGTGTGGCAGTCCAGACCATAGGATTGACAATTGTCCTATGATACAGAGGCCAGGAGGGCCAGTTCAGCAGTTTTCGACATTACCAGCTCCATGGGCAGCATCGAACAGAGGACCAACATTGGCCGTGAGGCCGCTAGCCCAGCGTTTACCAACGCAGGCTCAGATGTTTTGCCAGGCACAGAACGAGGAAGGCCCGCAGAGGCCGCAGCGACATCATAGTCGAGGAAGGCAGCAGGAGGGAGCTCAGCAAGGCCAGGGCCAGGCCTTAACCTTATCACTGGAAGATGCACTAGCTTTAGGCAATGTGGTTGCAGGTAATATTTTTCTTACCTCTTTTCCTGCAGTAGCATTGTTTGATTCGGGGGCAACCCACTCTTTTATATCTGCACGATTTACGACACGTATTGGATTAGAATTCGAGGCATTGCCAGAGAGGATGAATATACTCACTGGTAATGGGCTCGTAGGAGTTAGTAGAGTGTGCTTAGCGTGTCCAGTTGTAGTGAGTGGACGATTATTGCCCGCATCATTGATTGAGTTCCCTATGGGCAACTTTGACGTTGTCCTAGGCATGGACTGGTTGAAAAACAATCATGCGACGATAGATTATCGGGGAGGCAGGGTAGTATTTAATATACCTGGCATTGATTAGTTTGTCTTTGTTCGATCATTGGAAGATCGTGTAACACCCACTTTTCTAAAATAAGGATAATTTTGAACTTTTGTAAATTTTTAATCAATTTAATACTATTTAAAATTGGTGAATTATAATTTTGATGTGTTAGCTAGTGAACCCTAGAACTGTTGAGCCTAGAGACTAACCATGACCATGGGGACCTAACCATGTGATTAGAATGACTATTTACAACTTTTTAGGCTAAGAATATTTTGGCCATTTTGTGACTTTTGAATTATTTAGGATTTTGATTAATTGGTGAATTTTAGATTATTTTAATAATATTTAAATTGATGTATTATGATTTTGGTTATTTTTTATATTTTAATATTTTGGAAAAATTTTATATTTTTAATATTGTTTTTATTGGATTTATTTAGTCGGGTTTGAGTTTCGTCTCGTTCTGACTTGTATTGTGACCCGGGTAGCTTGAACTATAGATGGGACCCAATATTAAGTTAAGCATGGCTCACAAGACCCAACATTAAGTTAGTTAATTAAACTAATTTTTATCATGTTAGAATGGTTAAGTTGGAGACTCAAAACTGGATCATTTTGAACCCAAACTTGAACCTAGTCTAGACTTAACCATATGAGACTAGAGAGGGGAATTAGAATATTTCCCATTAGCCCTAATGGACTCTTTATGGCAGCCACCTTTAGGAGAGAATGATTCATTTCATTCATTACAATCTTGCCTCTTTTATTTTCCTTTTGTTCTTCCCCAATTTTAGAGAGCCTTCCCATTGATTTGATCTCCAAATCAAATTATTCCTTCACCAAACCTTCCCTCAATCATTCCTATTCTCCAAGGGAAGGGTGCTACCAAGGATTGGAAGAGGAGTGCAAGGAGGAGTGTCCACTTTGAGGGATCTTCGTATCGGAGCCGTGTCCTAAAGGATTTTATTGGAATTCTACTCCCAATAGGTAAAATCCATCCTCTAAATCGATTTCCTTTTCATATAAATTAGTTTTGAATCCGTAGGATCCATCCTCATGCATGTGTCCCATTTAGATTCAAATTTGAGGCCATTTGGAGCTCTCTTGAGGATTTTAGATATGTGTCTTGTGTCCTACTTGATAGATCCCAAATTAGGACACCCCGTGTGTATGTATGTTTGATAATAGTTTAAATAGATATTTAAATTCAGTTTTATAATGGTTAGAGAGTGGATTGATCTTAGTTAGGATGGTTAGAATGAGTTTTATTTGGATACCTATGTTTGTATCCAAGTATCTTGGCCTATATGTGTTCTTTTGTCAAATCCGTCATAATTTTTATCCACATTTTTATTAACCAAAGCAACTTAGAAATGTCATAACTTTTAGCTTAGAACTCCGATTTATCTTCCGTTTTTTTTAAAAGAACCGTATCG
Source organism: Iris pallida (assembly GCA_029216955.1). NCBI lineage: Eukaryota > Viridiplantae > Streptophyta > Magnoliopsida > Asparagales > Iridaceae > Iris > Iris pallida. The sequence continues at coordinate 1,531,918 of JANAVB010024996.1, forward strand.
AAGTTAGATTTCCAAATATATATTTTTAATAAGACAAATTCTTTCTGTAACTTTCTATAGAATTATTTGAGTGTCAGCTGTACGAAAGACGAACGTGTTTCGGTATTTTCGCAATTTTGGGAGCTTTCGGACACGAAAATGCGATCCGTTTGAAGTTTGGGAAAGCTAAAACGAAGTACTACAAAATACTTTAATCCTAGAATTTAGTGAATGACCAATTGGTACAGTATTGATTTTAAGTAGAAGAGTGACTATACGATATAGGTATTTTGTGTAACCTATGAGCCTATGTAGTATGTATATTAAATAAATATAGAGTACGTAATGCATGATATGTTAGATGAATGAAATGATATATATATATATGATATATATCCTCTTTACATTAATGCATATATATGGTTGAATGCAAGCATGTAGGAATGCAATTAATATAATGTATGTAAGCAATGCATAAATGCATGAATGAAAAAATGATATACAATGTATGCATGAAAGTATATAATGAATGCTAGATATGAATGTAAGGTATACATGTAATGATAGATATGAATGCATAATATATAAATAATATAATACAATATATAATGATGGCATGTATGGTAATGTAGAATATATGATGCAAGCATGTATATGTCTACTGTTTTTCATTTTCCTTACATTTTTCTTCCCTTCCCTTTCCATTTCAGTTTTTTCCCCTATTTTCCCTCTTCTATTTTTACATGTTGTATACCATGTATATAATGTATAGATGCATGTAAGTATGTAATATGCATGAATGACATGTATGTAATAAAAATTAGTATATGTATGCAACTTAATGATATGTGAATGGATATAATGCCTGAACTGAAATATGCATGCATATGGGATATGAATGAATGTATAAATGCATGAATAAATGTCATATATGAATGAATGAATCAATCAAAGGTATAAGTAATATATAATGCATTGTAATGAATGTTAACATATATAATGTATAAAAATATGTATGTAAATGTGCATGAATGTATATATCTATGTAACTATGTAAATATGCATAATGTAACATATGCCTATATATATAAATATGTATGTAATGTGGATATGCATGTATGTATGAAGGTATATATTTATATATATTATCTATTTTATATTATACATTGTTATGGTTCACATTGTCTTGTGATTGTGTGAGTGCTAGCCTAGACTTGGTTAGGCCTAGTGAGACTTGTTAGACTTGTTTGGGCTAGGACTTGACCTAATTTGACTAGTGTGGTTGACTAGAGTTGACCAAGTGTTGACTTTAGTCTAGTTTGACCTAGAGAGCATGCAGATGCATTGTAGATTACACTTATCATACCCTGTATACATCTTGACTTGTGTTGCTCTAACTAGGAGTCGGGTACCTCATCTCGGACAGTATATTCACTACATTCATTCAGATACCAGGCGAGTACATTCTATGATCATTTCATAACTTGCTTAGATTTATATTCCTGCTCTAGTTTTCCTTATTTGATGCTGTCTCGATATTATCACGGGTTGGTACTATATGGATCCCTACATTGAGATGTTATCCCCCTAGAGAGCATCGGATACATCATGTCATGTGTTTCATGTACATCATGTATTCCTCGTTCTCATGTTATTCATGTTTCTCATGTGCTTCATGCTCGTTCATGCATGCTCGTGTACTCTCATGTGCTTTCATGTTCGGTCATATTTCCTATGTATCTCATGTATAACCTATACTTCATGTGCACCCATTTATGGGCCCCCATGTGAACTTCATGTACACTCATTATGAGCTCTCATGTATAATTTATGTGCACCCATTTATGGGCTTTATGTGAAAACTATGTACGTAATATAACTTGTCTGGATCCTTGTGTATTGATTGGGGTATGAGGGAGTATAAATAGTCATGTGAACAATTCCAAAGTAGTATAGCCATGTACGCCTCTTTAGTATAGCCATGTGCAAATTAAGCCGTTCACATGTCGACTTTGTACTCTAAATCACTAGTCACTGGTAGCTCTCTACTTATAGTAGATATTTCTATTACAGTTCTCTATCTGTTTACATCATGTACTTTCTTTCAGTTTCACGTATTGTACTCTCTTGCATGTTTATATTTTCTAACCTGTTATGATCTGCGTGAGATGTATTGTGCTCGCTCTCGTCCTGACTGGACCTGTTAAAATTTTTATAGAGGATGATGAGGAACCCTGCACCCCTTACTTGGTGCTTGCCTAGATGACACTCGCGACCTGGACCCCTGGGGAGGTTCAAGCAGCTGCTGAGGATGATACCTTGCATAGTGTAGATAGCTTAGACTGTTCTTTCTTTTCATGTTTAGCTGTTGTCCTTATTTTCAGAGTTGTATATTTATAGTTGTTGAGACTTTGATTATTTTACTTCTTGTTGTACCTCTGTTTGAGGATTTTCTTATCTACTTCCATCGTGCTATATTCTACCTTAGATGTGATTGAGACTGTATTCTGCTATGTCACCTCCATTCGGAGTATATATACTGTACAGGTACCTTATATATTGTTAGATGATTGACCTAGGACATCGTTCTACCGCCGACACTGTGGCGTAGGCTGGGCACTGTTACGTACTCGTACCCTCACAGTGGGTGCGGGTCGTGACATGTTTTTAGTGGTGGCCCATGCAAGTCGAGTTTATGTAGTGATATTCGAACTAGAGTATCACTACAGCCTGCAGTAGGATTAGGATATTTTTTAGGGTACTCAATCACACTAGAAAAACTCTTAATCAGATTTATTTTATCTAAATTTGTTGTTTATTGTCTTCCCTTGAATATAAACTGTCCTCCTTTGAATTTTTGCTTCATTTTCAGTAATTACTTCTTATTTTGATCTGTCTTTATGATGGTTATGGAGACATGATCTCATCGCTCCGGTCTGGGGAATACTATCGAGAGGCTGGCTACCTCTCGTCCTGTTCATCAGGGCCTCGAGACCACAGCTCTTGTTGTGCCGACTCAGGTTGGCGTTTCTACTACATTGGAGGTGCACATCTGTCTGTACAGAGACTTTCTCCCGTTATTTCTGATTTCTCTCAGCAGCAGCCGTTCATGCAGCATCATCAGCAGACCAGGAAAAACTAGCAGGGTGAGCTATCGTCAGGACAGTCGAGGATGCACAAACGATTAGAGATCTTGCTGCAAGTTCCGTTCTTCTCTATTCCATTCCCGCAATTCTCTTATAACTATCTTGAAATTCGACTCCATCTGTTCCTTGTTGACTGATCAATTTGTTTTGTTGTTCCTGTGTTATGTTTGTTTTTTTTCTTTTGAGAAAAAAAATCATATGGGCTAGGTCACCTCAGTTATGGGATCTAGAATCTTCGATAGTCATGTTAGCTGGCATAGTGAGGACATATACTCAGATTTTGGACCTATTTCTCGGGTGTGGAAATTTAAGATTTTCGTTGTCGCATGCGACAATGCGGAAATTTTAAATACCATGAACCTAGAGGTATGTACCTTAGTCAAGGACTCTGTGATTATCTTAGCCTTGCTTACTAGTATGACGAGGATTTGGAGCACCATGATTTTGGATAGACGCATATGATTATCAGATTGTACCTTAAATGCTTTTGAACAAGTTTTCTCTACTTTTGTTCAGTCTTTCAAAAAAAAATTGTTTTGTTTGTTTTGTTTCTCATTATTTAAATTAGGTGTAGGAGTAGCTTTAGCTGTATTATAAACCTTTGTGTAACTTCTTACTATGAATCTCTTCTTAAAATAATGAATCGATGATTTTGCTAGACCTTATCTTGGATTTGATATTATAGCTCTAGTTTCAAATGGTTCCTTCTTTTAAACAGATAAACAGAACAGATTTTATCATTATTTCCTTCTTGCTATTATTCTTGTATTAAATAATAATAATAAAACTGTCTTGATTACATCAATCACCTGCTTTGCAATCTTGGTAGGAATCTAAATATTGGTCTTGATATAGAATTTAATTTTTATATTGGGATATGAGAATATATATAGTGGACACAGACACTTTGTCTGACACGTATGCACGCTACACTTTGATTATCAACCCATCTAAATGCATATTAATATGCTGTTGATATTTAAATTCTTAAAACCCCAATATTCTGATACAGTACAGTATTAGAGACTGGTTCTCTGCTTTTCTAGTTTAAATTCGTAATTTAAATATAAATTTTATGTTATTAATTTTTTTTACATCACTGCACATGTATCTTATACACAAGGTTTCAATTCTTAAAGAAATTGGTTGATTTTTGTGTTTGAACTTGTCAAATCTGAGACTGTGTGCATATTAACCCTTAATACTGGATTTTAAATATTAGTTCAAATTGCTGTTTTTAAATGTAATATTTTGAGATATATACATTGTTGTATGTAGGGATATAATGTTAGGTTTCATATTTTTACATGTTAGGTTGTGATAAATATTGGGTTGGTTTGATGTTCGAATTTCTCCAAAATCCTAAACTGAATACATGTTAACATTTTTTTACATTGATTTTAAATGTTTAGTTCAATTTCAGATTTAATATGTAATGTTAAACTGAACTGAATGATTGAACCCTTCATTTTAAGTTATAACCCCTGTACTCTTGACACCCTACACTAATGTACACTAATGTTCACAACTGCCATGTAAACCTAACCCTTCATCTCTATGTTATGTTCATATATCTATATAGGTATATATATATATATATATATATATATATTTATATATATATATATATATATATATATATATATATATATATATATATATATATATATATATATATATATATAGTTTACGCATACATGTTATAATGTATATAGATACATAACTAAATCTCTACCTCTCTATACATATAGATATATGTATATATATGGTTAGCCATGCATGTTATGAGTAAATAGCTTGTGCCTTGTAGACTGTTTAACCAATATGCCATGAATAGTGTAACTTGATAGCTATTGTTTTGAGACCCAAATCCTCCTATACACTTTCATGTATATTTCACACACACAAGCCTACTATCTAACCATATGAACATGTCCACATACACCCATACACACACTAACCACATAACCTTTATATAATGTTGGCTTTTTCCTCTCTAACACTCTTTCTATATATATTATATTGTGATTGGATTCAATGCTATTGACTTTCGTTCCTTAAACTTTTGGTTTTAATTTTTCTTGAATAGTACCCCTTTATAGATGATTAGTAGTTATCTTATTTTATTTTTGATAATTACCAATTTTCATATAGGATGGTAGACTGCCTTACAGCCTTGATGATTGTTGTTTTTGTAACTTTTCTAGTTCAACACCCTTGATTGCTTGTATGTTTTGATACCCTGTGATTGTTTTGGTCTAGTGTGACTAGTATACCTAGATGAGACTTTCATTACCACCGTATGCCATGACCCTGTATGCCGTCCTTTTAAATTATATGATTGATTAAGTTTTGAGACTTCGATTGTGGGGGTTTGACCTAAAAGGGGTAGGAACATTTTAATTTCGAGGACAAAATTTTCTAAGGAGGGTAGACTTGTAACACCCACTTTTCTAAAATGAGGATAATTTTGAAATTTTGTAAAGGTTTATTATTTAATAATAGGATTTATGATTTATGGAAATTTTTAATTAATTTAATACTATTTAAAATTGGTGAATTATAATTTTGATGTGTTAGCTAGTGAACCCTAGAACTGTTGAGCCTAGAGACTAACCATGACCATGGTGACCTAACCATGTGATTAGAATGACTATTTACAACTTTTTAGGCTAAGAATATTTTGGTCATTTTGTGACTTTTGAATTATTTAGGATTTTGATTAATTGGTAAATTTTAGATTATTTTAATAATATTTAAATTGATGTATTATGATTTTGGTCATTTTTTATATTTTAATATTTTGGGAAAATTTTATATTTTTAATATTGGTTTTATTGGATTTGTTTAGTCGGGTTTGAGTTTCATCTCGTTCTGACATGTATTGTGACCCGGGTAGCTTGAACTCTAGATGGGACCCAATATTAAATTAAGCATGGCTCACAAGACCCAACATTAAGTTAGTTAATTAAACTAATTTTTATCATGTTAGAATGGTTAAGTTAGAGACTCAAAACTAGATCATTTTGACCCCAAACTTATCCTAGTCTAGACTAAACCATATGAGACTAGAGAGGGGCAATTAGGACATTTCCCATTAGCCCTAATGGACTCTTTATGGCAGCCACCTTTAGGAGAGAATGATTTATTTCATTCATTACAATCTTGCCTCTTTTATTTTCCTTTTGTTCTTCCCCAATTTTAGAGAGCCTTCTCATTGATTTGATCTCCAAATCAAATCATTCCTTCACCAAACCTTCCCCCAATTATTCCCATTCTCCAAGGGAAGGGTGCTACCAAGGATTGGAAGAGGAGTGCAAGGAGGAGTGTCCACTTTGAGAGATCTTCGTATCGGAGCCGTGTCCTAAAGAATTTCATTGGGATTCCACTCCCAATAGGTAAAACCCATCCTCTAAATCGATTTCCTTTGCATATAAATTAGTTTTGAATCCGTAGGATCCATCCTCATGCATGTGTCCCATTTAGATTCAAATTTGAGGCCATTTGGAGCTCTCTTGAGGATTTTAGATATGTGTCTTGTGTCCTATTGTTTGCCATGAAATATAAAAGAACAAAACAATTATCGGAGGACCGAACTTTTACTTCACGTTACAAACTCGCTTGTACAAAGAAAGCCTAGGGACGAAAACTTAGCTACAGCAGTCTAAGTACAATTGTTTATTTTAGATTCTGGGGGTGACGATAGAGGCTCGGGAAGGCGACGGCAGCCCTGTCTTACTCCTTGGACGATCGGTATGCAGCCTTGGCTCCTGTGACGAGATGGTTGACGTTGACGAAGAAATGCTCTTCTTGCTCTCCCTATATTACTTTTCTGGCTTCTCTCTCTCTCTGTGTATTTTTCTCTCTGATAGCGTATATCTCTCCTTGTATCTTTTTGCAAGGGAATGGCACCCTGCTATTTATAATAGTGGGGAGCATCATTAGGGTTTGGATGATTACCCATTCTCAAAGTGGCGGCGGCCTGATGTATAACCAATCTGGACCTTTAGTTTTAAGTGTGAGGGATCTGGGCCATAAAATGGGGATAGCACTGAATCCTGCGAATGATTAATGCTGATTGCTTTAAATCTTCATGATTGGTTGTGTCAAGCTTGGATCTCTCACCACGTGTCCCATTGGCTTGATCATGAATGATATGGCCTGATCTCATTAATTATGAGGATAACGTTAAATACGGTCATTGGGATCTGGTAATCTCTGATTGATTTGCATCTCATAATCCTCCTTGCTACCAGCTGTCAAGTCGGGGGGACCATTGAATCTCTGCCACGTGCCTTAATGGTGGACCCTATCAGAACCGCATGATATCCATGAACCGCATGAGACAGCGTCTCAGTGAGCCGCATAGGTATAGTGTTTGCGAGCCGCATGGGATGGTTTCTCAGTGAGCCGCATAAGTATAGTACTCGCGAGCCGCATGGGATGGCTTCTTGGTGAGCCGCAGGAAAACGATTCTTGCCAGCCGCATGAAGCTGTTCTTCACTGGAGCCGCATGGGGGTAGCCACGTGTCAATCTCGGATCGTGTCAGAGATTTTCTCCTATTCCCAAAGAGTCTGTCATTATGACACTTCATGTCAGAGCCGTCAGCTGTCAAATCATGGCAGAGCATTAAATAGGGCCATTGCTCAATAGCCAGCTGTGTGAAGGGGTCCCATGGGGACACGTGGCGTTGATCGAGCCGCATATCTCTGTTGGTTGAATGTGAGCCGCATGTACTTCTGAACCGCATGCGGCTGGGGGACTCTTTGAACGGTATGACTGTCTCTATGTAAGCCGCATGGACTCTCCTGTCTCGAGCCGCATGAGACTAAGAGTCTCTCTGAACCGCATGGGACTGCTCATGTATGAGCCGCATGGGATTCTCCTGTTCTGAGCCGCATAGATCATCATTCTGATATTTTTCATGCTTCTACAAGACCCCCTTCAAAGTTTTCAATTTGCAAAATTGAAATACTTTGAATAAGAAGCATGGCCTTTGTTGCCCGCATAGATGATTCAGCCGTATGGATTTATCTGGCCGCATGAGTTGTTAGGCCGCATAGACTTTTTGCCACGTGTCCTAGCCACGTGTACAAATCTTCTGCATTAAATGCCCTTGATTCGCCGCCTCTTGGGGGAGGATCCCAAGGGTCAGTTTTGATTAGACCGAAGCGGTTTTTTCTTTATTCTTTTAGGCGGCACGTGTATCGAGGCGTTTGTTTGATTTTTCGAGCCTCCTTCGCCTATAAATAGGAGTAATTTTATTCTTTGAGGGTTTTTTTTACCTTCTCTCTTTTGCTCGAACTCCTTGTTGCCGACTTCCTCTTCGTCTTCTCCTATCAGCGATCGGCAATGGCTCCCAAGAAGACTGCTGCTGCTACGGGCAAGAAGGCCGCGTCGTCTTTTGCGACAGCGAAGGGCAAGAAGGCCGTGTCTTCATCGACTGCGGCGGCGAACGTGGCGGCTCCTCCGACGACTGGCGTGCCTATTTTTCACCCCGACGTTCACCCGCCTATTGCTGGTAGGAACATGAACTGTCACGGCTACGCCGCATATTTTATGCGCGAGCCTGTATTTCCAAGTATGCTGCGTGTCCGACTCATGTTCGGGCCGCATGGGATATGACCTAGGCCTGAGCCGCATGAAAGTTATTATTTGCAGCCACATAACTACTTCATCATCAGGGCCGCATAAGCTCATCTAGACTTGGGCCGCATGAGCTCTTTCAAACTGAGCCGCATAAGCTTATTTCGAACTGAACCGCATAAGATCATTTGAACTGGACCGCATAAGCTCATCCGTACTGGACCGCATAAGCCTATTTCGAGCCGAACCATATAAGCTTATTCGAATTGGACCGTATCCGTATATGCTCCTTTCGAACTGCATAAGATCATCCGCGCTGAGCCGCATAAGTTCATTTCGAGCCGAACCGCATAAGCTTATTCGAACTGAACCGCATGTGCTCTTTCAAATTGAGCCGCATAAGCTCATTCGGACTGACCTGTATGAACTCTTTCAAACTGAGCCGCATGAGGCTATACTGAGCTAAGCCGCATAAGCATCACGTAGTTTGTGTTTCAGCTATCTTTTTGACTTGTTTCTTTTGTTTTTCTTCAGTGAATCTGCCAGTAAATCCTGCGGGGGAACTTATAGTGGGCTCAAATCAATTCGCCTTGGGCGTGCGTCTTGACGACTTAATTAAGCATGTGTTGAATCAATTCCCTGCTGATGAGCCTTCGGAGAGGTTGAACGCCATCGAGAATCAAACCCTCCATTACCTCCGTTCCATGATGAATACTGGGAAGCTGGATGGATTATACCTGAAGCCTTCATTCCTCTTTGGAGACGCTTTAATCATAAAGAATCCTCGAGTATTAGAGATTTCCGAGAACTGGGATTTTTCTTTGGATGGGATGGCGATCCATATTCCTCTCATGGAACGTCATTATCCTTTATCGTGGTTCAATATGGTGCTGCTGGATAGGAAGATGGTGTGTAATTTAACTCCTACCCAATCAAGGATGTTGATGGGCAACATCCATTATAACCCGAACATGCGGTCAGCGTACGCGGGTAAGGATTCCGTCCTCCGGTACATGATGGGTCTGGCCCCGGGCTCTTTTATGAATGTATACGGTCCCAACTTCATACTCACTCAAGCTGATACCTTCCTGAATCGGCTCGCTCGCAAGAAATCTTATCCCGTTGGCAGGCTGGCATTGTCGAACTGGATAAACCCCACCTCTTCGTGGGCCCAGTTGACCACTTGGGTTCTGCAGACCTACGGAACATTCTTGCGGGAGGTGGGACTTTATCATACCATTCGGGGCATTTGTCACGGGCTTCCTATCAATAAACCATTGTTCGTGGCGCTCTTGGAGATGCATAATCGGCGAACGGGAACGTTCTTTGCGCCCGGAGAAGAGTTGGGGCTTGCTCTCCATGAGATGTATACTGTCTCCAAACTTCCGTGGCGGAACGAGCCTTTTGAGGTGTATACCCCGTCAAATGAGGAGTTCGAGGACTTGACCGGCGATTCCCAGGTTTTGTTACGGTGTATCAGGAGTTGCTGTGCCACCATAGTGCTTGTCATCAGATGGCTATAAAAACGGTGGATAGCTCAGAAGGGACCGCTCCCCACACCACATCCTGGGTTAATTATCTTTTTAAAGTCGATCCTTCTGGCGGGGTTACTCCTCGAACCCCTCGAACCCCGGGAGAGATAAAGGACCTAATGTCGGGTGTCAAGAAGTCGCGGTCCAAGAGCGACATATTCGGGAGTCAATCTGACTCTCTCAGCTATTTTTACTATGGCACCGGGCCGATGTCAGAGAAGGCGCTTCTGGCTGGATTTTTAATGATATGGCTACGGAACTGCGTAGTCTCGGGGGGAGCAGGTTCTATCGAGAGGATCGGTCGCCACTTCATTCTTCCTGCCGTTAAACTGGTATTTGGAGTTAGACTGGCCCTTCTTCCTGCTATGGTGTGTAGCATACACCATGGTCTTCGAACATTCTCGTCCAAGGTTATTGCGCACAAGAAGACGCAGGATTTTGAGCATGTAGAACTGCCTTTCCACTATTTGATGGGGTGGTTGGCGATGCACTACAAGTCTTTGATGGGACCTGGAATAGCGGAAGATGCTACAGATGAAGACGCTTTCCTTTTCAAATGCCATCGTCGGTCTTGGGAATACAACACTATGCTAGCTTGTCGGAGGGCGCTGGCGAGGGTGGATGGGTGTGACTTTTTTGTGTCTGTTCCTCATTTTTCTGATGAGGAAGTGAGTAATGTATACCTTGATGGTACCGGACCTTCTCACTTTCTGTCTCCGAATATGCTCACCTGGTTGCACAATATCCGCCCCGCGTATCTGGTTTATCACAACCGCGATAATGTGTACTTGGAGCCTTACCTACCTAGTAGGTTTTCCCGCCAATTCGGTTATAGCCAGTTATTCCTTGATTATCCCAACCCTTGTTTGGGCTTTGAAGGTAGTGTTCTTGATGGTGTCAGGGCGTAGAATTATTATGACGCCTATCATACTCGGGCCAGCTTCTCGGTCCCTGATGCTAAAGCGTCGAGGGAAATTTTGTACGTGGCTGCTTTATATCATGTTATGGCGAACAAGCCTCCTATTAATTTCGATCCGAGTACCAGTTTTATCGTGGGTACCGGTTTGGAGGAGAAGTCCAAGGGGGCTAAGGCTAGAAAGCAACTAGCGCTCCAGACTCCCCTCCCTGAATCAGAACCTTCTGAGTCGGCTGAGGAGGAGGATGATCATGATAGCAAAGACTCCCTTTCTGGTGGGGGTGAAGAAGTAACGGATCAACCGCTTCCCACACCCGATGAACTGGCGGAAGATCCGTTGCTTACTACACAAGAGGAAGTAGTGAGGGAAGAACAGCCTCCAGCTGTGTCTGGTCCCTCACGTAAATGAGTCAGACGCGAGTCTTCTGACAGCAGAGCGACTTTTTCTGTGAAGAGAGCTGCCGTTAGGACTCGTGGATTACTTATTACCGAGAGGGGTAAAGGTACAGACGCTGTTCCGGAGGTAAGACCAAGTCGGAGCCATCTATTTGTTGTAGTTTTCTTTCCTCTCGGAGATATGACTTAATCACTTTTCTTTGTAGGCGTCTGATGAACCGGCCTCTCCTGAACCGTCTACTGCCCCTGGAGTTGATCCGGCCCTTGCTGCTTTGATTAGCGGCGTGTGTGCCACGGTCCTTTCTGCGGGGGCTCTCTCAACGGCGGCTGGGAGCTCCCAGGTTGCTGAGGCCTCGGCCCGGGGTGACGAAGGTTTCCATGGGCCCGTCTCCGAGATCGCTGAACTTCAGCAAGGCGATGCCGCTCTCGGTGCATCCCCTCCCGAGGATGCAAGGGCGGATGAGTCTATTATACCTGACTCGGAGGCTGTTGGTGAAGAGGCTGCGGTGGTTGTAGGGGAACTTCAGCCTCCACACTCCTCCACTGGTAAGATAAGTCAAATATTGACTAGTGAGGGGGCTTATTTGCTCTATCAACATATCCTCCGGGTCAAATCGATTCATGGTTGCCTTGGCCCTGCAGGTCCTGACCCTTTACTTCCCACCGCGGATGTTCTTGGGGAAGGCTTGGCCTGTCGTGATCTGGGAGAAAGGAGCATTTCCTCTCCTTTGCCGTCTCATGTCGAGGGGCCTTCCGCCAGCCCCGGGCAGATGGAAAGGGAGCTGGCGATGGTTTCTACCTCATCCTCTGCTGATCATACGGCTCCGGAGATTGACCTCTCGACCCTGCCGAGCATTCAAGTTCTGCGGGCCGCTGAAGAGGAATTGGCCGCTGTTCAAGCGTCCTTCCGTGCAGAGTTTGTTTCTCTTGTGGCAGGAGCGACAGATTCTGTTGCGTCTTCTTCAGCGTTGCCGGCCACACTCCCGTTGACACCGACTTCCTCGAAGGCTCTGGACGAGGTGACGCAGGATGTGGTCGACAGCTTCTATCGCCACTTAAAAAGGGGCGTTGACGCTGCTGTAGAACAGGGGACCCCTTTCTCTCTATCTTTCCGGTGCGCTCGGGGTCAGGTCGCAACTTTGAAGTTCCTTCCTGGCGGGGTAGGGTTGGCTGTACTCCTGGAGCCTAAGTTGGCAGAGGCTGATCAGCTTGTGACCCAATTGCTGGCGATACGGCAGGCGGGTTTGCCTACTGTGATTGAACGGGAGTGGGGCTCCCTCATTGCTGCTCGGGATAGGATCAAACTTGCTCGAGATACTGCCGGGCCAGTTGTGCAGGAAGACCTTGACAAGTTCTCTGCTTCGTACGACAGGCTGGGTCGTCGAAGTCAGGCTTGTCGAGCTCGGGAAGAATCTGCTTCTCGTGGGATCGCTGATACGAAGGAGCAGATTCTCGCACTCCAGAAAGAGTCGGCCTTCTTAGAGTCAGAGCTGAAGGCTGCTCAGACGGAACAGGAGTCAATCGTTCGGAAGGTCGAGAAGGTTTCTCGATCTTCTGTTAACCTGGAGCGGGCCTTTAAGAGATTCGAGGATAACTGGCAAGCCCATGCTCAACTGGAGGACGAGGCGGTGCTGACCTAAGAGGCGGAGCGTCGAGCTACCCAGAGGTTTGAGCGGTCGGTTGCCTTGCTGACGGACCGTCTCAGGGCGTTATTTGCCCCGGAGCAGTGATCAGCTTTCTGTTTTCTTTTGCTTCTCTTCTCTTTTTTTTCTTTTCTTTATTGTAAGGGACGTGATCCCAAATGATGTAGCCCTTTGAATTTTGAATAAATGAGCATTTTTCAACTCATCTTCTCTTTCTTGTACTTGTGGCGTTTGTGGAATTGGACTTGCTGGAGGATTATTTGTGGACCTGTTACCCTAGACGTACCTTGGTTTTAGGTACGGATAACAAGTTTGGACAGGATGTCCGGAACAGCCATGGCAAAGTGGTCATGGGTGTTTATTAGTGTTAGGAAAAAGAATGCCGTAGAGCAGCTGGGCTCCCGGGGCATGGTGAGATGGTAGATTTATGCTAAGAAGCTTAGTAAGGGATGTTTGTGGACCTATTATCCTTGGCGTATCCTGGTTCAGGATACGAATAATGGGATGAAAGAAAACCAACATATTTGCTCAGAGGTTATGAGGACATGGCAAATATGAGGGTTTCTTTACCGTGGAATTTTCCTGCTCAGAGGTAATAAGAACATGGCATGGGAGACTTCACGGAAGATATTCGTGGTCAATAGCGGACATTTGTGGTCAATAGAGGACATTTGTGGTCAACAGAGGACATTTGTGGTCAACAGAGGACATTCGTGGACCTATTATCCTTGTCGTACCCCGGTTGTGGGTACAGATAATAGGTTGAAAGGGGACCGACATACTTGTTCAGAGGTAATGTGGACATGGCAAGCATGAAGGTTTCTTCGACGGAGCCTTCCCACTCAGAGGTAATGAGGACATGGCAGGAGTGGGATCAATGAAGAGGGGGTACATAGAACGACTCAGAGGTAGGAGAACGTGGAAGTTCTATGCGAGAGGGCGGTTTGTTTTTGGTGGAAGTGAAAACGACTCAGAGGTAATGAGGACATGGCCGTTTCAGAAATTTGTGGATCGATTACCCTTTTTGTGCACTGGGAGCGCGGGTAGTGGATCATGAGGGAGGATCTCTTCCAAGAAGAAAGTTCAGCGGTATAATCATACGTGACTTACTATCTGAAAGAGTGACCAGAATGTGAGTTCAGAGGCACCAGCGGGTACATAACTCGGTAATTTAGAATATTGAGGAAGTGTGAGTTCAGCGGCACCAGCGGGTACATGACTCGATAATCTGAAATGTTGTGGATGTGAGTTCAGCGGTACCAGCGGGTACATGACTCGATAATCTAAAATGTTGTGGATATGAGTTCAGCGGTACCAGCGGGTACATGACTCGATGAGCTGGAGAGAATGTCGTTTAGACATAATATTTCTTCAGGAACTTGCCGTTGACGGACAACATGAGCAAGTTTCTGTTTTGTTTTGCGAGGCGGTAAGCACCGTTGGAGAATACTGTCTCAATGATAAATGGGCCTTCCTACTTTGGCTGGAATTTGCCGGCGGTCTTGTGAGTCATAACCATCGACCTCCGGACTGCCAGGACGAGATCGCCCACCTGGAATGTTCTGATTTTGACCTTCTTGTTGAAGGCTCCAGAGATGCGTGCTTGGTATAGTTCAATTCGTTGCTGAGCCAAGAGGCGGTTTTTATCTAGTGCCGCCAATTCCTGTAGCCGACGATGGTAGTTTTCGTCTGTCGTCAATTGATGTGTGAGGGCGACACGTAGTAAGGGGATCTGAGTCTCCAATGGGAGGACTGCCTCACTCCCGTACACCAGGGAGAATGGTGTATTCCTGGTGGCTGTTCGAACTGTGGTGCGATAAGCCAATAAGCATTCGTCGAGCTTCTCGTTCCAGTCGCGTTTGTTGGAGGAGACAAACTTCCTGAGGAGTTTGATGATTGTTTTGTTGAATTCCTCTGCCAACCCGTTTGCTGCCGGGTTGTATGGTGTCGAAGCGACATTCTGAATACGGTGCTTATCTCAAAATCGATAGAATGTGTGGCTTGCAAACTGTGGACTATTATCGTGGATGATCCTTCGGGGCAGTCCGAAGCGGTAGATGACGTGATGCTTAAGGAAGCTGATCACGTTTGAAGTCTTGACTTCCGCGAGTGGGACAGCTTCCGCCCATTTGGAGAAGTAATCAGTGATCGCAAGTATGAAGCGATGTCCTCGGGAGGAAGGCGGGGTGATTGGACCAATGATATCCATTCTCCATGCTTGGAATGGCCAGGATGCCACTGTCGGATGTAGAAACTCGGATGGTTGGTGAATGAAAACTGTGTGGACTTGGCAGGCTTTGGATTTTCTAGCATAATCTATCGTATCTGCCACCATCGTGGGCCAATAGTAGCCCATTCGTCGAAGGCGGTCTTGCAATTTAGGACCGGGCTGGTGGGCCCCGCAGACACCGTCGTGAGCTTCGTATACGGCTTCTTTGGCTTCTGCATTTGACAGACACCGAAGTAGTAATCCGTTGTAGGAGCGGCGATACAACATTTTTGTCTCTATATCGTAGAAGAATCTGAGAGACCGCCGTCTAATGGAGGTGGCTTCCTTTGGGTTCTCGGGCAGGATGTCGTAGACGACGAAGTCGATGAATAGTTGTCTCCAATCTGGGGCCTCATCGATCGTCTGTGCGGAATAACTCACCACAAATTGCACATTGTTCTTGGGACAGACCAGTTCGTGGCCTATCACATCCACTGATTGGCGATCATAATTTGGAACTGTTAGGGAAGCGGCAAGACCGGCTAAGGCATCAGCTTCAATATTTCAGAGTCTGGGGACATGTTCGATGAAGAACCCCTCGAATGACGAGATGATGTCAATCGCTATTTGGTGATAAGGGATCATGTCTTCGTAGCGGACTTCGTATGAGTCCCGGATCTGATTGACGATTAGTTGGGAATCGCCGTATGCTTCAAGGTATTCAACCCCCAGCTCTCTTACAAGTTGGAGGCCAATGACCAGAGTATTGTACTCAGCCACATTGTTAGAGCAGGGCTCGGTAAGGGAATAAGTACGGTTAATCACCAATCCGGAAGGGGAGATCAGCACTACCCCGACTCCGACGACTATATTGCCTTTAGGTCCGGTCCTCGAAGCACCGTCGAAGAACATTCGCCATATAGCCTCGTGAGAGGTTGCATGTGAGTCGGCGACCTCATCTGGGATCTCTTCATATATTCTGGAGGACTCCGAGCCTGGGTGGGCTGCTAAAAGGTCCGCCAGGGCTTGACCTTTGACTGCCTTTTATGGGACAAAGATCATATGATAAGGGGACAGCAATATTGCCCATGTAGCGAGTCGAGAGCTGAGTACCCCTGGTTTAGTCATGAGGACTCTGAGAGGGTTGACTCGTGAGATCACATGTATCGTTTGTCCGGTGACACAGTGTCGCATTTTCTGAATGGCGAACACCAGGGCGAGGCATTCCTTCTCCACAGCGGTGTATCGGTGCTCTGGCCCAATCATCATTCGGCTGAGGTAATATATGGCCTGCTCAGGGCCTGCGTCGTTGTTTTGTGCCAGCAGAGCCCCGAAGGAGTGTTCCATTGCTCGTACATAGAGCAGGAATGGTTTTCCAGGAACCGGGGCCACCAAGACTGGAGGATTTGACAAATATTCTTTGATGCTGTCGAAAGCACGCTGTCATTCCTCGTCCCATACGAATGAGACTCCTTTCTTCATGAGGTGCGTGAACGGTCGACATCGCCCGGAGAGGTTGGAAATGAACCTTCTGATGTAAGCTAGCCTCCCTTGGAGGCCTCTGAGTTCGCGGAGATTTCTCGAGGAACCCATCTCCATGATTGCTTTCGTCTTCTCAGGGTCTACATGGATACCCTGTGCAGTGATGATGAAGCCCAAGAACTTCCCGCTGGATACGCCCAGAAAGGACTTCGTAGGGTTCATTTTCAAATTGTGTGCTCGTTTTAGGTCGAATACCGTCCTTAGATCCTGCAGATGGTCTCCCTTGCAGCGACTCTTAACGGCTATATCGTCAACATAGCACTCCACTGTCTTGCGTAAATAGTCTCTGAAGATGATGCTCATGGCTCTTTGATATGTGGTGCCGGCATTCTTCAAACCGAAAGGCATGACTGTATAGCAGTACGTGCCAATTGGTGTTCGGAATGATGTATGCTTTTCGTCGTCAGGAGACATTTTGATTTGGTTGTACCCCGAGAAGCCGTCCATGAATGACATACCTTCGAAGTCGCAGGTATTGTCGATCATGATGTCTGTGATAGGAATGGGAAATTCATCTTTGGGGAACGCCTCGTTCAGGTTGCGGAAGTCGATGCAGATTCGAATCTTCCCATTCTTCTTGAGGACGGGTACTATATTGGCGACCCAATTGGGATGTTGCTCCTCATGAATGAAGCCGCTGGCTATCAGTTTGTTGACTTTGGCTTCGATCGCGTCCATGATGCCTGGGCGGAAGCGTCGCTGTTATTGCTTGACTGGCTTCGCATCTGGTCGAATGTTGAGTTTGTGAAGAGCAATGTCAGGATTTAACCCTGGCATATCTTCATAGCTCCAGGCGAACACATCAATGTACTCTCTGACAAGTTCTAGCAGCGACTCCCGTTCTTTGTCTGTTAGGCTTTTTCTGACGAAAATCGGTTTTGGAGAAGATTCGCTACCGAGGTCAACTTGTATAACCACATCTTCAGTAGGAGATTCTCTCAGTTCAAACCGCTTTTCCCATTGTGCATCCAATTGCTGGGCCCACGGCTCTAGCTCGAGGATCTCGGGGGTGTCTTCGTCTTCCTCGTAAGCGTCGGCGAACGCCATGTTGACTGACATGACTTGTCTGAACACATCTCCGATGCTGGTATCTGAGTCGGAAGTTGGTGATCCGGTTGAATGTGACTGCCAGTCGCATTCTTTATCTGAACTTTCAGGGGTCGTAGTAGGCGTTACATACCCTATCCCGCATCGAGTTTTGCTATAGTAGTTCCGTGGTTTGCCCGTCGGGACTGGCGGCTTCAAAGGTAATCGTCGCCCAGCGCCGTAGTTCAAACTTGGCGTCGTCTCCAGATCATACCCCTGTTTCTTCATGAGATATTTGGATTATGGGCTATACAGATACAGAGGCAGTCTTCCGGCATCTGTCCCGAGGTCGGCTTCCTCTATGGTGAAGGGATGCGGGTTGTTCGTCCGGCCGAAGATGATCGGATGATCTCCTCCCTCGATTATTCGGTAAGCGTCTTCTACTGGAGTAAGCTGGATTGCGGTGCACACATTTGTCACTTGTGTGTGTAGGTGAGTGCCTATTGTCACGCCCCAGAACCAGAATACTGGAGAACGGGGGCAGACATAGCCAGCTACGTATATGAAATTGAATCCATCTCACTATACGGTCACGGCTGTCTAGATACATGAGGGTTTAACTACAAGCCAGCAGTCTCCTAAGGTCATGAACAAGCCTATTGTCTCAATCACAAGCAAGCAATAGTAATTACAAGATGTTAGAGCACCAAATATATAATAGCAAGGCGTCCCATACATTATATATTGGATGATCATGAAGCTAGTCGTACAAAATGCCATGACTAGCAAGAGTTCAGTCATACATGATCAACCCTAGGATCTGTCAATCATGTTACAGCCCGTAGGCAGACAGTAAATAAAGATGCAATCGAGCTAACACGTGATCGCCGGCTAAACGCCTCAAAAGCATAATTTTTACAAATAAGTGGGAGGACAAAAAGAAACCCACTCGTTGCCAGGGTTCCGTCTAGTGGTCACCATCTGGCTGGAAGATCGGTGGATCCTCTGGAGCTGCTCCGATATCTGGCCACACAAAACCAGCTGGATCAGACCCCAGAAAGAGCAAGTGCCACAAAGGAGGCTTCACTTAGAAACTAAAACCAGCATATAGTAAGGAACATTAAAGTTAAATTATCAGAAATGACAACAATAATTGAGTACGAGAAAACCATTCAAGTAGCCAGACTACAACCCTTAAACCAAACAAGGACCGGGGTTGCAGTCCTTCACCTGAATGGAAATCCGTCTCAAATACTATGGATAAGGTAATAAGACAATAAACGAAGAGAAGACACAGAACTGCTCCGGGAGCCAGGTTACAACCCTTAAACCAAACAAGGACCGGGGTTGTAACCCTTCGCTTGAACAGAACTGGACTCCTGATCTTTATTGTTAAGGCCATTATAGATAATCATGTTGCTGAAGTAAGATAGAATATGACAAGCATGGCACTGGGTACAAATAAGACAATAACCGAAGGAAAGACACAGAACTGCTCCGGGAGCCAGGTTACAACCCTTAAACCAAACAAGGACCGGGGTTGTAACCCTTCGCCTGAACAGAACTGGTCCCCCGATCGTTATTGTTAAGGCAAGCATCAATAATCGTGTTTTGTCACGATCTTGCACAGGATCAGGATAAGACTAAGCTGGAATAACTTCATCCAATCAATCACGGCCAATCAAAAGTACGGCTTGATACTTTAACTAGCTAGGGTTATCACAGGCCAAGTTACTAGCAAGATGCAATAAGATTATTTCAACAGCCACAAGCCCTGCAGACCATCCAAGTTATCCAGGTCGAATGTCCATTTATGAAGGATGCACCACATGACTGTGTGCTGGAAGTGTGCCCTACTCGTCGGTAGGCTACAAGTCCACTTAATGCGCCCAGATAACGAGATTGCCTGTAGCTGGGAATCTCTTCATGTCTACTGAATTATTCTAGTTTATTACTCTTAGTTAATTACAGTAGGTATCCCTGACCGTGGTACTCAGGGATCCCATCCTAGACATGTTACAAGACAATACTGGTTTATTGTGCAAACGCAATCATCCACGGTATCCAGGTTAGTCATTCTTGTCAGGTCATGTCACGTTAGCCGTCGCAACAGCAATTTGAGATAATCATGTCAGGTATGCTTGTCCTGCCATGCCGTGTTCAATTATTATTAACAAACCTATTAAATAAATTCATGATTATCAAGTTCATGACAAAAGGCGTAAGGATATAAAATGGACGTAAAATATCTAATAAAATATCAATATACAGGGCTATAGAAGAGCCAAGCTTAAGGAAAATAAAACCAAAGTGACATGCTGACATAAGACCAAGTCAGCCAAGGCCATACGCTCAGTGCAAAAGTCATACGCTCAGGTCAGGCTACGCTCAAGTCAAGCTACGCTCAGGTAAGCCTACGCTCAGGTAAGCCTACGCTCAGGTAAGCCTACGCTCAGGTAAGCCTACGCTCAGGTAAGCCTACGCTCACAAAGAACAGCGTATGAGGTCCATACGACCCCTTATCACACAAGTGAGCGTATACAAGACATACGCTCCAAAAAGGCAGCGTATGAACTTCATACGACTTCTTGTCACACAAACGAGCGTATGCGAGTCATACGCCTCCAAAAGGCAGCGTATGGACTCTATACGACTCATGGCTATCCAAGTGAGCGTATACAAGTCATACGCTCCAAAAAGGCAGCGTATGGACTCCATACGACTCCTTGTCAAGCAAGCGAGCGTATGCGAGTCATACGCTTCCAAAAGGCAGCGTATGGGGTCTACTGCGCTGCGCTAAAGAGCGCGCACAACTCAGTGACGCAAGCTAAAAAGCTCGCGTACTGCTCATTGTCTTCTCCAAACAGCAGGAACTCCATGGTTGAACCCTAAGCTTCCAAAGTCCATAACTTGGTCAAAACAAGTCCAAATCCAACTTTCTATGGTCAAAATTGGGTAGAAGGAAATTCTCTACCACATGGAACCATCAAAACTTAAAAACAAGGGAATTTAATAGATCAAAACCATGAAAATCCGAAAATGACAAAATTCTAGAACTACAAAAATCCAAGCTTCAAAATAGAAAATGACAAGTTCTAATGTGGATTAGAAAGTTGCAAAGAAAAGGTTAGAACAATAAAAATGGTGGGTTTCTTCATGAAGCAAGATTGCACTTGCCTAGGCTAGGGTTTTCTTGGTTGGTGGTGGAGAGTAATGAAGAAGAAAGGAAATAATGAGGAGAGAGAATGGGAAGAGGTTAATAAATGGGGTTGGTTGTGGTAGGTAGGGGGTTCACCCTTGGTTCATGATGAACCAAGGCTAATCAAGCCTAGCCGAACCAACCCAAGCCAACCCAAACCAAGATGAACCATGGCCAATACGAGATAAAATACGTACACATATTCTTAAATACGTAATACGAACAACGGGCATTACACCTATATCGCGTTCCACAGCATACATTGTACATAGCTTATTGAGCTCGGTGTAGTTCAAAGATAACCCTTTATTGATGAAGTAAGGTATCTTTTCTAGGGGGATTAGATCATCAGCCGAGGGAACATCAGTGTGGGCAGCCACATACTTGGCTAGCTCTGGTTCCTCTTCGGCTACCCCCTGTGTGAATGAAGACTGAGAGGATGTCCTGGAAAGCTTGATTGTCAGTGGTTCAGTTGATGGAACAGAGCGTGGAGTTGTTGGCAGACTAGCGACCCCCAGTTTGGCACTTGATGTGGAGCGAGGAGTGGTTGGTTCGCTAGAAGTGTCAGACCTTGCATCGGGATGACGATCCTTCTTGGGAAGGCGTATCGTCAGTGGCTTGTCGGAGGGGTTAAGCTTCTTCGTTTGGGGTTGACTGACTCTCGGCAGTCTGATTGTTAGTGGCCTCGTTGTGGGTCTCGACACTTGGCCGGACCTTCGCAGCCGGATTGTCATCTGCTCCTCTTGTGCCGAGAAGCTGATCGCGTCCTTTCGCAGAGTGGCAGTATGGGGTGCCGACTTGCCCGGTTTACGAGCTTGGAGGTGGATCGTCAGAGGTCCTTCTGATCCCATGGTCGTTTCGGTACCAGCTTGTTCATTTCCTTCATCAAGGTGCCTCTTCGATTTTTCGTATAGGCAGGAGTCTGAGTAGTAGGATTCGACCCCTTTGAAGGAATCGATATCAGCAAATTCTGCCTTTACAAAGCCGTGCTTGTCGACATATTTGAAGCACTGGTGTAGCGTGGAAGGCACGATCATGTAATCGTGTATCCATGGGCGCCCCAAGAGGATGTTATAAGAAGTGTCTGCATCTATGACGTAGCAGGTGACTTCGGATTGGAGGTCGCCAATTTGACACTTCAGACGAATCTTCCCAATAGGGTAGCTCCTGCCCGAATTGAAACCGCTGATGGCGGTGCTTGTAGGTGTCAGACGGTGCATTGGGATGCGGAGATGATGTAGCAGACCCTTCGGAATGATGCTTATGGAAGAGCCAGGATCTATGTGCATCCGATCCACCTTCACGTCGCCGATGTACCCTGTGTAGTATAGCGGGCGATCGTGTAGGTTGGTTTTGATGAGCATGTCCTGCGGAGTGACGACGATATTGGGCATTGCTCCCGTACAGGCACTGTCTTGGAGATCCATGGGTGAGTTCTCCCCGGTAAGGTTAGATTGAGCCAGATAGACATAGGCATTTTGGAGTGCTTTGCTCAATGCAATACGAACGTCCTTGGAGAGCCTTAAGAGTTCGTACAGTGACAACTTGGCT
This sequence comes from Iris pallida, assembly GCA_029216955.1. Classification (NCBI taxonomy): domain Eukaryota; kingdom Viridiplantae; phylum Streptophyta; class Magnoliopsida; order Asparagales; family Iridaceae; genus Iris; species Iris pallida. The sequence goes on from JANAVB010024996.1 coordinate 1,554,644, forward strand.
GGTGTGTTAGCTAATTGTGCTAAGATGTCAAAGTTGTAGGGCCTTTCTAGCCCTTGGGCTGCTTCTTTTCGGAGAGATTTGTCGAAGCGAGTCTCCCTCGGCCTAGGCTTGTCGGTCGTCGAAGGCTGAGCTGGTCCCGGAGCATCAGTTGTAGTGGGTTGATGATTTTCAGCTGGATTGTCAACCACGGGTTGGGATTGCGCTCCGGACCGTGTGACGACGGCCGTAGCTTCCTTGTTGTCTGTCGAGATTGTGTGGCAGGTCCTGACTTTTCTACTTTTCTTTTTGCCGGTGGTAGATGGTGTGGGCCGAGTCACTTCTGATACCAAGTCTGGATGGATCCACATGACCTCCCCTCGTGATGTGGTGAGGGGTACTAGACCAGCAGCCTGATCTCGGGGAGGTGGAAGATTAGTAATCTCCATTGTCGCTAGAGGGACGGGAACCACCCCGTCTTGAGTCTCCGTCAGAGGAAAGCTACCGAATTGTATGGACACCATATTGGCCGCCACGGTTACCTCTTCGAAATTGATGGCCAGAGCATTCGAATCGATAAGGTTCTGGATGTACCATTTCAGCTGGTAGCAATCGTGTGTAGCATAATGGACATAGCGATGATAATGGCAGTACTTTGGATTCTCTATTTCTGTCGGCTGTGGTTCCCGCCTTGGTGGAGGAAGCTGAATTCTGTCCCCTTGTATGAGCATGTCCAAGATGGGTTTGACGTGACTGTCTTCGAAGGAGTAAGTAATTTACGGCCATTGTTTGTCTGTTGGCCTCGGCTCAGGGTTTTGTGCTGTATCGGCCACCATAGCCTACTTTTCCTTGATGTCCCGATTGTTGGAGGGGTTACCCCCATTATCGTTGTTGGGACGCTTACCCTTGTTTTCTTCTTCCGAGATGTGCAATCCCAGTTGGCGAGCCTTCTTCAGTCGTTCTTCGGCACTTGTGGCACTGATGATAAATGCCTTCCAGTCCTTGAATTGACTCTCGCCCATCCAGAGACTGATCGTTGGAAGCAGTCTCTTTTGGCAAATTTCAATCAAAGAGGAATCTGGATTTCCGAAGGGCAGCTTCATGGCGGTTTGGCGGAACCGCTCAATGTAGTTCCTTGTCAGCTCCTTCTCCCCTTGGATGACGTCCATGAGGGTGGACATGGTGACGTCCTGTCCTACCTCGTAGAATCTCTCCAAGAACATGCGCTTGAAACCGGCGAAGGAGTGGATGTAGTTGTCCGGCAGATTGCGATACCAGTCGAAGGTGACTCCTTTCAACGCCCCAATGAATAATCGTGTGAGGATAGCATCATCGTGGGGCAGATGGTCGGTGGTGACCTCGAAGTACGTGATGTACCGACTTGCTGAGGTCTTGCCATCATACGGGTTGATATTGAACGGCTTATATCTTGGTGGGAATGGAACATCCCTCCATTCAGCATGGTATGGTTGCCGCATTCTGAGGTCTTGAGCGTTTTCTCGGGCATGGAACATGGCTCGGAGCTCCTGAACCTCTCTTCTTACTCCTCGGGCCTCATCCGTTGCGGTAGGGGCTATTATTTCGGGAGGATTATTGCCCGGGTTTGGTACTGCTGAGTTCGAGTCCGCATTGACCGCGGGACCCGTGCTTGTTTGGCCAGGCGTTCCTCCTTGTAGAGTTGGAAGAGCGGCTTTGATTTTATCTACAGACTTGACTAAGGCCTGCAGTATAGCCTCTAAAGTGTCGATGCGTTGGCGATCGCTGGAACCACCTTGGTTGCTATCCGTCATGAATATCGTCCTTACATGAGGAGTAATGGAAGGAACGGTGGGGGATGTGCCCTCCGAGTCGTACCCACGCACCGAGAAGTCATCAGGGTGGGTGGGAATGTTCTCTTCGGGCTCGGACTCGGAGGGAATGGTATCCCCAGTCTCGGAACTTGCTTTGTCTTGAGAGCCATGGATGTCCTCGGGGACATCAGCGCCTGTTGTACCTGATGGGAGAGTTGTTTGTCCGAGCTCGACTCCTTGAAACATCGGATTGTTGTAGATGTTCGGAGGAGTGCTACTCCCGGTTCCCACGACCCCCAGCGATGTAGATGATGAGTTTCTCATTGCAGCATATTTCGTCTTTGAACAGGTGTGTTGGAATACTCCGATGGAGGACAACCGTTTAGACGACAGTTTCTTAGCTGTAGTGGTTGATATCTTGGGGCTGGAGATGCTTGTCTTCTTTCCTCTCCCCTCGACGGGGACTTTCTGAGCGGAATTGCAGGAGACAACAGGAGGTGCCTCGTCTTCTGAGCTCGGATGTTGTAGTCTTTGGAAGACGGATGGCCGATCTTCCGTCACTGCCGCGTTGTTGCAACAGCAGTTGACGATGATTTGGGTACAGTGATGTCCAAGCGAGGACTCTTTGCACATCGAAACTCCTCCTCTTTCCTTACGTTTGTGGAGGATCGCCTCCCGCAGGTCCGAGGAACCACTTTGTCCTTTTGCCGTCGGGGGCTGGACTCGAGCGGTTCTATACCACTTCCCATCAGAGGCCCGTGTGATAGTCAACGGGACACCCCGATAGTCAGAGGTTGGGACAGCTGACTGGGCTTGATGAGCCCGCGCTGCCCTAGACTTCCTCCTTTTAGCACTTGTGGGTGCGTAATAGGAGGAGTCCAAGTTGAATACCACAGAGTCTGGCTTATCATCCAGAGAACCATCAGGGTCAGGACCGCATGAGAGACGGTCGAAGACTGATCGAGAGAAGCGTGGAGCGAACGCTATACGGCTAGAGTTGGGTACCGTGCAGGCTGTCTGCATGCGGTTGTCTTCTGCTGTCGGATGAGTTGTTTTCATGCGGCTAGGAGTCACGACCGTGCAGGCTGGCCGCATGCGGTTGGCAATTGTGGCCGCATAGGTTTTCTGCAAGCGATTGACTTTCTTAGCCGCATGGGTTTCATTCATGTGGTTGGCAGCTGTAGCCGCATAAGCTATGCGGCTGACAGATGTGGCCGTATGGATTTTCTTTATACGGCCGGCGGATGTAGCCGCATGAGCTTTCTCCCTGCGGCTAGTACCCTTATGCGGCTTGGACCTCATAGAGTTCCTCTTTGCCCCTGCAAGTCCAACATCATAGTATTTTCTTCTGCCGGACTTGGGGACAGCAGAGTCGTCTATGATCTGAAGTGGGGCCGCGGGAGAGTCTTCTCCGCCGTTTTGAGCAACGGAGGGTATTTCTGCAAGAGCTTCGGTAGGAACAAAGGATCGGGGTCTCCACTCCTTGCAGGCCTTCTTTGTGCGGGCTCACTCCTGGACCGGGCCAGCGCTCTTGTCGGAGAGTATTTCTTCGAATGCCTGTTGGTCGAACCGGGCGACCATCTTCTGTTGCGTGGAGCCAAGCTTGGCTGCATCCGATTGCGTCACCAACTCCTCAGCCGTGGAGAAGTTATTCTCCAGCGGAGTCGCCATCGTGTTTGCCATGAAATATAAAAGAACAGAACAATTATCGGAGGACCGAACTTTTACTTCACGTTACAAACTCGCTTGTACAAAGAAAGCCTAGGGACGAAAACCTAGGTACAGCAGTCTAAGTACAATTGTTTATTTTAGATTCTGGGGGATAACGATAGAGGCTCGGGAAGGCGACGGCAGCCCTGCCTTACTCCTTGGACGATCGGTATGCAGCCTTGGCTCCTGTGACGAGATGCTTGGCATTGACGAAGAAATGCTCTTCTTGCTCTCCCTCTATTACTCTTCTGGCTTCTCTCTCTCTCTGTGTATTTTTCTCTCTGATAGCGTATCTCTCTCCTTGTATCTTTTTGCAAGGGAATGGCACCTTGCTATTTATAATAGTGGAGAGCATCATTAGGATTTGGATGATTACCCATTCTCAAAGTGGCGGCGGCCTGATGTATAACCAATCTGGACCTTTAGTTTTAAGTGTGAAGGATCTAGGCCATAAAATGAGGATAACACTGAATCCTACGAATGATTAATGCTGATTGCTTTAAATCTTCATGATTTGTTGTGTCAAGCTTGGATCTCTCACCACGTGTCCCATTGGCTTGATCATGAATGATATGGCCTGATCTCATTAATTATGAGGATAACGTTAAATACGGTCATTAGGATCTGGTAAATCTCTGATTGATTTGCATCTCATAATCCTCCTTGCTACCAGCTGTCAAGTCGGGGGGACCATTGAATCTCTGCCACGTACCTTAATGGTGGACCCTATCAGAACCGCATGATATCCATGAACCGCATGAGACAGCGTCTCAGTGAGCCGCATAGGTATAGTATTTGCGAGCCGCATGGGATGGTTTCTCAGTGAGCCGCATAAGTATAGTACTCGCGAGCCGCATGGGATGGCTTCTTGGTGAGCCGCAGGAAGACGATTCTTGCCAGCCGCATGAAGCTGTTCTTCACTGGAGCCGCATGGGGGTAGCCACGTGTCAATCTCGGATCGTGTCAGAGATTTTCTCCTATTCCCAAAGAGTCTGTCATTATGACAGGGCCATTATGATACTTCATGTCAGAGCCGTCAGCTGTCAAATCATGGCAGAGCATTAAATAGGGCCATTGCTCAATGGCCAGCTGTGTGAAGGGGTCCCATGGGGACACATGGCGTTGATCGAGCCGCATATCTCTGTTGGTTGAATGTGAGACGCATGTATTTCTGAACCGCATGCGGCTGGGGGACTCTTTGAACCGCAGGACTGTCTCTATGTAAGCCGCATGGACTCTCCTATCTCGAGCCGCATGAGACTAAGAGTCTCTCTGAACCGCATGGGACTGCTCCTCTATGAGCCGCATGGGGTTCTCCTGTTCTGAGCCGCATAGATCATCATTCTGATATTTTCCATGCTTCTACACCTACTTGATAGATCCTAAATTAGGACACCCCATGTGTATGTATGTATGATAATAGTTTAAATAGATATTTAAATTCAGTTTTATAATGGTTAGAGAGTGGATTGATCTTAGTTAGGATGGTTAGAATGAGTTTCATTTGGATACCTATGTTTGTATCCAAGTATCTTGGCCTATATGTGTTCTTTTGTCAAATCCGTCATAATTTTTATCCACGTTTTTATTAACCAAAGCAACTTAGAAATGTCATAACTTTTAGCTTAGAACTCCGATTTATCTCCTGTTTTTTTTAAAAGAACCGTATCGAAGTTAGATTTCAAAATATATATTTTTAATAAGCAAAATTCTTTCTGTAACTTTCTGTAGAATTATTTGAGTGTCAGCTGTACGAAAGACGAACGTGTTTCGGTATTTTTGCGATTTCGGGAGCTTCCGGACACGAAAATGCGATCCGTTTAAAATTTCGGAAAGCTAACACGAAGTACTACAAAATACTTTAATCCTAGAATTTAGTAAATGACCAATTGGTACAGTATTGATTTTAAGTAGAAGAGTGACTATACGATATAGGTATTTTGTGTAACCTATGAGCCTATGTAGTATGTATATTAAATAATTATAGAGTACGTAATGCATGATATGTTAGATGAATGAAATGATATATATATGATATATATCCTCTTTACATTAATCCATATATATGGTTGAATGCAAGCATGTAGGAATGCAATTAATATAATGTATGTAAGCAATGCATAAATGCATGAATGAAAAAATGATATACAATGTATGCATGAAAGTATATAATGAATGCTAGATATGAATGTAAGGTATACATGTAATGATAGATATGAATGCATAATATATAAATAATATAACACAATATATAATGATAGCATGTATAGTAATGTAGAATATATGATGCAAGCATGTATATGTCTACTGTTTTTCATTTTCCTTACATTTTCCTTCCCTTTCCTTTCCATTTCAGTTTTTCCCCCATTTTCCCTCTTCTATTTTTACATGTTATATACCATGTATATAATGTATAGATGCATGTAAGTATGTAATATGCATGATTGACATGTATGTAATAAAAATAAGTATATGTATGCAACTTAATGATATGTGAATGGATATAATGCCTGAACTGAAATATGCATGCATATGGGATATGAATGAATGTATAAATGCATGAATGAATGTCATATATGAATGAATGAATCAATCAAAGGTATAAGTAAAATATAATGCATTGTAATGGATGTTAACATATATAATGTATAAAAATATATATGTAAATGTGCATGAATGTATATATCTATGTAACTATGTAAATATGCATGAAGTAACATATGCCTATATATATAAATATGTATGTATGAAGGTATATATTTATATATATTATCTATTTTATATTATGCATTGTTGTGGTTCACATTGTCTTGTGATTGTGTGAGTGCTAGCCTAGACTTGGTTAGGCCTAGTGTGACTTGTTAGACTTGTTTGGGCTAGGACTTGACCTAGTTGACCTAATTTGACTAGTGTGATTGACTAGAGTTGACCAAGTGTTGACTTTAATCTAGTTTGACCTAGAGAGCATGCAGATGCATTGTAGATTACATTTATCATCCCCTGTATACATCTTGACTTGTGTTGCTCTAACTAGGAGTCAGGTACCTCATCTCGGACAGTATATTTACTACAGACATTCAGATACCAGGCGAGTACATTCTCTGATCATTTCATAACTTGCTTAGAATTATATTCCTGCTCTAGTTTACCTTATTTGATGCTGTCACGATATTATCACGGATTGGTACTATATGGATCCCTACATTAAGATGTTATCCACCTCGGGAGCATCGGATACATCATGTCATGTGTTTCATGTACATCATGTATTCCTCGTTCTCATGTTATTCATTTTTCTCATGTGCTTCATGCTCATTCATGCATGCTCGTGTACTCTCATGTGCTTTCATGTTCAGTCATGTTTTTCATGTATCTCATGTATAACCTATACTTCATATGCACCCATTTATGGGCCCCCATGTGAACTTCATGTACACACATTATGAGCTCTCATGTATACTTCATGTGCACCCATTTATGGGCTTTATGTAAAAACCATGTACGTAACATAACTTGTATGGATCCTTGTGTATTGATTGGGGTATGGAGGAGTATAAATAGTCATATGAACAATTCCAAAGTAGTATAGCCATGTACGCCTCTTTAGTTTAGCCATGTACAAATCAAGCCGTTCATATGTCGATTTTGTACTCTAAATCACTAGTCACTGGTAGCTCTCTACTTATAGTAGATATTTCTATTACAGTTCTCTCTCTGTTTACATCATGTACTTTCTTTCAGTTTCACGTATTGTACTCTCTTGCATGTTTATATTTTCTAACCTATTATGATCTGCATGAGATGTATTGTGCTCGCTCCCGTCCTGACTGGACCTGTTGAAATTTTTTACAAAGGATGATGAGGAACCCTGCACCCCTTACTTGGAGCTTGCCTAGATGACACTCGCGACCTGGACCCCTGGGGAGGTTCAGGCAGCTGCTGAGGATGATACCTTGCATAGTGTAGATAGCTTAGACTGTTCTTTCTTTTCATGTTTAGCTGTTGTCCTTATTTTCAGAGTTGTATATTTAGAGTTGTTGAGACTTTGATTATTTTACTTCTTATTGTACCTCAGTTTGAGGATTTTCTTATCTACTTCCATCATGCTATATTCTACCTTAGATGTGATTGAGACTGTATTCTGCTATGTCACCTCCATTCGGAGTGTATATACTGTGCAGGTACCTTATATATTGTTAGATGAATGACCTAGGACAGCGTTCTACCGTCGACACTGCGGCGTAGGCTGGGCGCTGTTACATACTCGTACCCTCACAGCACATGCTGAAAGAACGCGAGCATCTGCCCCATGTCTGTGGGTAAAGAAGGCAACGGAGGAATAGCTCCTATCATCACCGGAGGAGTCCCTTGCTGAGGAGGAAGAACGCCCCCGACAGCTCCCGCCGTAGCCCCCGGCACTGCGGGAAGAGCATAAGCAAGGAAAGATCCTACTGTGATTGAGTACTCTTAGCCTACTACCTCTTATGTGTAACACAGGCTCGTAGTCAACACTCTAAGACGAGTGCCGTTACGATATCGCACTAATTGCGACTTCATGACCTGCGTGGGCTACCACTAAAACGTGTCACGACCCGCACCTACTATAGTGGCACGTGTACGTGACAACGCCCAGCCCTCACTGGAAAAACGGCGTGGAACGCTGTAGATTTTCTACTCTAACAACAGTTTATATATATATCAAAAACCTATCGAGAATATGGTCAACTCCGAACGGAGGACAAGTAATCAATATATATGAGTGCTCAATCACAATTCTAAGATGATAAAGTAAAGACTGAAAGATAAAGACAACAAGACGATAAAATATAACCTGTCAAGTCCAAACACAAATAATATACAAGTCCAGTCTCTAATACAATCCAAATGTAATACAGTCTCAAAAGTATCTGGAGACAAGGTCCAGTACAAAAGACCTACTCTAACTAAATAATAGGTAAAGTCTCGTCAGGCGGAGCTAAGCCCTGCGGGACTAAGTCTAAGTCCACTACGTCATCCGGACCGTAGTAGGTACTGCAATCCCCCTCATCTACATCTGTAATATATTGTCAATATATCCAATCAGGATGGAACGAGTATATATATCTCATAACAGATCTCAAGATAGAATAAAAGCTATAAGACTGTAAATAGAGCATATACAACGAAATTATGGAGTGTACATAAATGTATCATGGCATGATAAGCTGTAGAACTAGAGCTAGAACAAGAAAGTAGAACAGAATCATGGTATGTACACAAGTCAAGGTAAGCCATATGTCCAATGTGTGTGAGTAGTAGTTTCAGCTTGTGATCGGCTTGGGTATCTGTCAAGAACTGGCCTGGCAAGTCATATGTACGGTGTATAGCTCACACTGTTCGGGAATACGGGATGGATCTGATCACAGGCATACGCTACTACTCTCCCTACCCCAATTGGTAGAATGGATCCAAACAGGACACGTCACTGCACGGGATTCTAATGAGAAGGTAGCTAACCTTCTCTAGAATCAGTGACCATATATTGAGCAAGAGCTACAAGGGAGCTTGCACAATACATCCCAACCTAAGAAGGAGAAACATCTCTCGTCGGGATCCAAGAATACCAATCCGTGAGAACCATGTGTCAGGAATAAGCATATCTACACTAAGTACATGAATCATAACAGTTATCATAAATTGGAGAATAAGTATCAGAGAATGTACTCGCCTGTAAGATGATAAAATATGTCAACCGGATCCACTGCAGTGTCTCGAGGACCTATAGAGAACAAGACGTATCAATACTAGGTTTAGGAAGTAAAGTTAAATCAAATTAAATCCTATTAAGTCATTCTAGGTCAAGACATGTCTAGTTAGGTCAATCTTGGTCCTAGGAGGACATTGGAAGTCAATCCGAATCAAACTAGGTCGAAAGTTGACTTATAGTTGACTTTTGGTCAACGGGTCAACTCTGGTCAACTCTAGGTCACTGGTGACTAATAGTTGACTTTTGGTCAACTGTCCAAGTTTAATAGAATTTGGGACTAAATTGGGTAAAGTGTTGACCCATAGTTGACTTTTGGTCTAAAAAGTCACGTGGTCAACCGAGGTCAAGACCAGGTCTAGACGGCTATTTTTAATCATTACCAACCCTTACAACCCATATCCAAGTCCATCTTGGACTTTGAAACTCAAATCTTGGCCGTAGGCCAAGATCCTATTTTACCCTTTAAAAAGGTAAAATTCTAACTTAGGCAATTATCAGGTTAGCCTACCTATGCCTAGTATTTTGACCCGATCTCCCTAGGGTAGTATGATACTAGCCTATACGTTCATTACCTACCAAAATACCTAGGTAGAGTGGATGTCTAGTCCATCTTACGGTCTATTGCCGATATCTTGAATAAATTAAGATACGCAATGGTACGGCGCGATACCGGCGTCCTACAATCCCGATTTCAACTCGGGAGCCTACCCGCAAAGTCTAATTCATGCATTCTAGGTCTACGCCAAGTTTCATCGCGTTCCGACACTCGGAGCTCGATTTCACCTTCTAACTCACCCTCCTACTAAATTATATTTCCTATTCTTCTACTTCTCATTCTCCTTTTCCTTCTCTTTAATCTTCTTCTCCGAATTCTTCCTATTCTAATTCTCTTCCAAATTCCTAATCTCATTTCTCTCCTTCTTCTAATTCTAATTTCCTCTTCTTCTTCTAATCTCTTCTTTCCATCTAATCTTCCAATTCTATTTCTAAACTTCTCCTTACTCTTTCTTTCTATTTCTCTCCTAATTTCCTAATTCTCTTCTTATTCTTTTTCCTATTTTTTTCTTCTAACTATCTAACTATATTTTCTTTCTAACTATCTAACTATAAATATATATATATATATATATATATATATATATATATATATATATAATGCATATTAGGGGGGGAAGTTGTATAGGGGCTATGGGGGGGCTTGGGAGCTTGCTGCTGCTGCTGCCCTTGCTGCATACTGCTGCTCCTGCTGCCTATTGCTGCTGCAGCAGCTACTTCCTCTCCCTCTTTTTCTAATTCATCTATCCTTCCACTATATATAGATATATATATATATATATATATCTATATATATATATATATATATATATATATATAATATATATATATATATATATATATATAACACCACAACACACTCATATATATATATTTTCATACCCACACACATGTAAATACATATAGCCACACACACACACATATATATATATATATACATACACACACATATATATATATATATATATATATATAT